>QNGE01003019.1:31456-96032 GCA_008508345.1 Paragonimus westermani | reverse complement strand
TTACATGTAACTGCGAAGAAAGTTACACAGGCAGAACCGAGAAGTGCTTGATCTACAGAGTGAAGGAACATTTACCTCAATGAGTGCACAGCACTATATTACAGAAGAACGATAATGTCGCTGAAACAAGCAAGCAACCAGCGTCCACAGTTGCAAGACACGTCTTGGCCACTGGTCAGGTTGTCGACCCCGTTTGTGTATTCAGAATGCTATTACGTCACTTCAATCCAAGATTCTTGCGGTTTGTGGAGACCGTCGCAGTCAATCAAATGAAGCTGACCCAATGTGTTCAGAAACAGTTGCTCGTGAATGCGACTTTCCCTTGGAATTAGTGACCTTTCCTAACCCACCGACTGACTACCCACCCTACTCCCCTAACTGTCCCATATAAAAAACCGTCTTATTTCATTGCAAATTTGGTACTGACCGGTCTATTCGAAATACTTGCATCTGTCAACGTTTGTGCTGTAACTTTTTTGTTCAAACTTCTGAACTGTTTTCAACCTTGATTTTTACCGTGTCATCAAGGGCTACTACATAGGTAAGAAATCCTATGAAGATGAGAGAGCCCTGTTGATTTTGACGTTTCAGATTTTCCGTACTTTTTCTAGTCTACTTATAACACATTACTGCAATATGATCGTTAAACACAGTGATGACTCACTTCGGGTACGTCGAAACGTAACTGAAGTGTATAGTGGGAATGCCTAAATAATGGCGTTCTGTTTTCCAGCAATTGTGCTGTTATACTGTCCCTCATATTGAAAAGTAATACA
Organism: Paragonimus westermani; assembly: GCA_008508345.1. Classification (NCBI taxonomy): domain Eukaryota; kingdom Metazoa; phylum Platyhelminthes; class Trematoda; order Plagiorchiida; family Troglotrematidae; genus Paragonimus; species Paragonimus westermani. Next base: position 95,256 of record QNGE01003019.1, on the reverse strand, counting down.
CTCAGGCACACAGTGGTTGTCTGTGACCATCTACGATGTAACTTGGTTCCAAGTAGGCACCCAGTTAATGAATCCTATCCGTTTGTTGTAATACAACAGTGGTGTTTATCTCATCAGGTCGTAAAAGTTGTAGTTTTGGTCAGTTACAATTTCTCAACTACACAAAAATCCCATATTCAATGGAATAATTCATTTCCATTGGTGCTTTAACATAGAACTATGGAAATAAAAAGTTGTAGTCTGTTGCGAGAAAAATGCTATCTAACATTAACCAAAGATCAAAAGACCTGTTCTGATCGCGCAGTCTTACTTGGAGCAAACTTGATTTTGTTCCCGCATCGCTCGGATCGAAGAAAAGCAAGTTGGCTGACCCTTTATTTGTACCAGGCGAAGTTCCCGTGTTTGATGCCCCTCCAGATCTGAGGTGCTGTCGAAGACGCTGCAGTTCCTGTTCCAATTGTTTATTGTGATACTCTAGTTGTTGCACCCGCACCTCCAAACGCATTCGATGTTCGCACGACAGACGAGCTTCGGTTGCCAGTTCATCGGTACCTATTGATGCATTCAGGTTGAATTCTGGTCCCAAGGTTGAGCCGTACGGATAGGCACACACACGAGGTTCTGAACCGTAAAGATCTCTAGGGTAGTTGAACCCATTTGAGGCACAAGTTGCTCGTCTCAATCTACTACTGTAGCTATTTAGTCTGCAGAAAATGATAACATGGGGCAACAGGATACGCCAGTGTACACGTGCATAAGGTTTATGCATTTTCGACGTAGATCATGGATACTAACAATTTCGTCATGTCTATATATTAAGTTCTCAACCACAGAGTACAAAAGGGTAGTTGCGTTTGAGCCCTACTAAACATAGAACGGTGCTTCTAACAAGTCCCCTTACTGATGGGTGGTTGTGGATTTGGCTTGTTACAAGTTGAATGAGTCACACTGCTATTCCCAGACCGTAGCGAGTTCCTGTATTGGGAAACGTGGGTTTAGTTGGGTCCATAAACCAGTGGAAGGAAAAACGTGTTAACAATACAGAGTTTAATTAACGCTGATGTTTCATTCTTGGTAATTATCGGTGGTTTGTGCTACCAGGGATAGTGCTTATACAGTAATGAAAATTTTAATGACGAAATCTCAACGAAACCGAATTACTGGTGGATTGTGTAGATTGCTCATAGTAGAACGCATGTTAGTGTCCACTCTGTTAATTGTACGGCCCATCTGTGCTACGTTCCTTTATGTAAAAGCACACACATGCACACACAATCGTCCACTCACCTGACCCATCCCGTCTCACATCTGGCGATTGCAAAGTGCCTGGCTAACCCGCCCAGACATGTTTTGTCGTCCTCTCATTGGTTTGTCATTGATTCATCGATCCGTTCGTTGTGACCTCTGTTCATTGCTAAGTGTAATTCACTTTTCAAGCTGACTCAGCCAGGATGCACAAAACTTCATTTGCATCCCTTCAGTTTTCACTTCGGTGCATTGTGCAAACATGACAACTTGGCGACAGGAATGGCTGCAAACACGCTCCCGCTTCAACCAGTGTAGAAAATATCAGTGTCATAGACTCTTAGTAACTTTGTATGTAAATCAAATATGGATCATTACCTGTCATTTCGGAAAGTACTGGGTATATCAAGGTTGATTGGGAAGTGGGGTGAATAAATCCCCGATTCACAAGATAAGCGGTTGTAAAAAAAAATCCTGATTTTGGCTGGAATCGATTAAACGACAGGAACAGAGTGCTCATCTGAGCTACGAAGCTACACCGCAAACTCAGAAATTTAGCATGCGAACTCCGTTATCCACTTATCTCACTGTGCCATATGGAATTCGCCAAATAATCCAACATAGTGTTAGTCACTCAAGAGCAACTGAGTCCGAAAGTGAAATCGCTGAGTTCCTGGCGTGACCTCATAGCTCAAATGGTATAGCGGTTGCCACACCGCAACACTGTCTTCCGGTCGCTGGTCCAAGTCCAGTCGAAGCACAGACTTTTCACAACCGTTTCTGCTCTGGATTAATGGATATGTCACACTTCTTATCAGTAAAACAAGTCTGCGGTGGTTGAGAATACCTGGGGTGTGAAGTGTTCTCGTAAATTTGCGGCTCCAATCGCTGTGAAGGTTTGTGAATAACGTGTGCCCTTTATGGGATCCGCATTTTGCTCACTTATTTGAATCGTCCCGTGTATCAGATGGGGGTAACGTGGGGATTACCGGTGATGAGCTGGGAGACTATGTCACCTGTGAACGTTCGATTAGAAGAGGTAGACTATGTTTCATCAACGACGCCTGGCTGATGATTGACACACTTTCTTTGTGTACCTGGGTTCGAGCTTCTATAATACGCTCAAAGTGTATGAATAATTTTATCTCACGATGGCAAGGTACTGAGATACTAGCCTCTATCGAAAGCGACGACGTTTCGTACGGTGACAGTACGCACAGTTATAAAGGCAACCGAGAAAACTGCTGGCATTTCTGAACCGTTGTTGCATGGTGACATGAAATGAGAATGGCGCGAGCCAACACAACCGTGTGTTTCAGCAGAGATTCTAATGAACTGCATTCCCATCCTCCTTAATGCAGAAAGGTCCTATGGTCCTTTGACATTGTTGGTTAGAGATGGTATTTAGAGACCATAGGATTAAGGCCTTCGACAATCACAGATGCCCGATCCAATCACACCCACCTGTTATGAGGTGGGAATGCTTAGAAATGGAGAATCTGTAGTGCGCCAGTCAGTACAGAAGCGCGAAATGATGCACTTGCTTTAAACTTGAGGAGACGGACTGTGATTTCCGGTGATTTTAGCGTTTGGTCGTGCATCACTCCTGATGCTAGTCGATGTGTGAGACGGAAATCAGGAGCTACCGAAGAAGCCGCTTCCGCTTTTGTGAGTTTAGAGGTACCCGAATCAACTTCGCACTTTTTCAGCTGTTGGGCACACCTAACCGTTCTAGTTCGAACATTTCACTCTCTCAACCTTCTTTCTTTAGCATAACATGGATTCTTCTAAGTCGAGCAGCTGTGTTCACTCTGTTCACTGTTTACTAAGAGAGCTACGAAGTCAGTCTTAACGCTCAGAAGCTCTCGAAGTATCAGGCACTTTCTGTCCTTGCGCTTAAAAAATGTTCGGGGGAGTGAAAACTCAACAAAAATTCAATTGAAAGTAAACACACAACTGAACATAAAGATGATACCAACTTGTTCACTATTGTGGCTTTGTAGCTGAATTACTGAAGTTCAAATAAACCAGTTCGAATCAACGTACACTGTTGATGATCGTTAAGTTTAACGCAAATTTGTCATGTTATTTGCAAACTAGTTATTAGTATCTACCTGATAATAGACGGTACATTGGGGAGAGGTGGACTAGCTGAGGGAGATCTCTGCATAGACATTCGTGGAGCGTAGCCCCCAACCATATTTGCTCGCGTTGCGTCTTGTTGCTGTTGCTGCAGCCGCGTTCGAGCCATACGCTCTTGATGCTGTTGTTGAGCTTGCATCTTTCGGCATGTAGTGGCCACACAGTTGTTGGAAGCTGACCAAGGTGCGCATTCACTCAGTCGCTCGTATTCCAGCTGCAAAGCTTCCCGTTCTTCTTCTAACGAGCGAATGGTCTGGAAAGTTTCGAAGTGGAAGTCTGTTAGTCATCGTATCGTGCATTATGAAATGACAGAGAGGTCGCGTTCCTATGCCTTATCCGGTTTCAGATGCCCCTATATCACTTTCCTGTATCCGGATGTCAATTCAGGATGTCCCATGTAAATGGGTTCAGGCGAGTTAACTTCGTCTATTCATTGCACTAGGCGGGACCACGCCCTCTAACTCTGTAGGCGTCAATTGATCCGTGTGTTTTGCAGCCCACCCACGAGCACATCACCTGTGCAACCTCGTTCATCATCGAAACCCAACTGACCTCACTGGGACATCTGGAACTGATATCGACACATTTTGAAATGGAAAAGGTTTAATGCATAAAGACTGACCGACTCAACATACCGATATTCCCACGTACAGTTTGAAGCCGTTGGATTTATAATGCAAATTTACCTCACTCATAAAGGACTTCCGGATGGCTCCAGTGTTAGGTACATTTTGACAGGACATCCACATTTCATCACAATACTCCCAGTATGGGTGCACCCAATCCCATAAAATCATCCACCCTTCGAGGGTACAAAATGTTACATTTGCGAGAGCGCTGCTTTTAACGATAAGCATTGGTGGGCCTATTCACAAATACTGTATTTTTCATTTCGATAAATGCCCAAACAGAATACATTCACGATTTAAACAATGTATTGTCGTATCAATATAACTTGTTTTGTAATATCACAGCGGTTGAAAACGTTATACCCCCCACCACAACCAAGAAGTTCGTTGGTGTAATTTTTCTCTGATAACATTTTGTGTTCATAGGAAAGTAACCAACCATCGGTCATATACTATTGCGCGCAGTGTCTGCACCAAATAGAATTTGCTGCTGTTTTCTAACTTGCTAGCCATAAGGTGACTGAAAATGGAAGTATTATTCCACAGGGATACACAAATTAATGGCTCATCAGGTAGATTTAGGGTGAGACTGGGTGTTCGTTCAAAGCCCAAAGGGAGTAAATATACTTGGCAAACAGACATGTTTACTGTTAAAGGGGAAGATGGGCCATATAAACTGCCTTGTAATCTATAGCAGATGATAGCAGTTCTAGTACAACCGTGATACTTACTGAATTTTTACTGCGTATTCAATCCCACCCTGACATCTATGGAACCATGGTTTCAGTAGCATCAATGTTTCTATACGTTGACTGCCTATCGACTTGACTTGCAAGCGGGATGGTAAAATCCCAAAGATTAACTTCCAGTGGTTGTTTGCCACCTCTCAGCCGCCTCATCACAGTGCCACTTCACGTCAATAACGTTGCTCATTTTCGTAGGTGTGCATCGGTTGGCACGTGAGGGGCAATCAGAACCATCCAGACAAAAAGTGCAGTGTATTAAACTAGTTAAGAAACAAGGCTATTTGCATTCAGCAACATTAATCTAAATAAGCGTGACACCTTCAGGTGAAGCACAGGTTCATGAGTCGCTGGCACCACTTGTGGTTCTCATGGACATTAACAAAGTAGATTTGGTCGTGGCGGACCGACACTGTACGAAGTATGGCAGTTTTCAGCTACTACATCCGCTGATAATCGGTTGTCAGAACCACAGCAGGCTGTATCCAGCCAATAAATTGGCATCCGTTCCCAGAACATCGAACAGACGGTACCGTGACTGTAATTGTTCACTTTCCAGCAAAGTCTTTAAGGGTTACGCTAATTCTGTTTTTTTTTTAATTTTCGAGAAAGATCGGTAAGGACAAAGTAAGTTCCACACTAAAGTCAGTTCAGCTTTAAGGCAGTCTTATGCAATAAAAAAACACAGTCTCAGCTGCTCTAACGTGTTCTTTGCACCACCAAACGGTCGCTCTTGCAAAACCTGTTAAATCTGAATGGTCCCCATCGTTTCCTTTTGAATGAATTCTCATCACTTAACAATTCCTGGTATGGTAAATGATATGTTGGCTCCAAAGCTATAAAATTTCATCATTACGCTTGTCCTCGGTGAACTTAACCCATCGCTACTCGTGTCGATTTGACCAATCTCCCACTGAAAGATTTGATGATCTGTGGAAACATGGTGAGGGAAATCATCTGGCAAGCACTACCACAACAGGCCGTATTATGAATCAGCCTCGATATAGGCGCCAACCACGACACTGAGAGGTACATCAAGGGAGACTTACGTAATAAAGTGCATCACCCAGAGTTTGGTTTCCAATCTAGCCGGAAGTACTGCTACACGCTAAGATACGACACCGTCCAAACTTTACATTCAAAATACCAACTGATTCTCTGATTCATCAGATATACTGCTACAGTGCATCTTGGCAACAAAATACGAGTTTAACGTTGGAAACATCTGTGACGAGGAAAAGGTAAGGCATACTGTTTACAAACCACAGGACCCCATGCCCATGGAATCGTAACCATCACGTCATTAAACCATCCTGTGTGTTTGTAACAGTATGCAAGTTGTGCACTATCTCTTTCAATGTGCATTCCGCAGCAACAACACGAACATTTATAAGGTGTAATTAATGAGGAGAGTGTTTCCCCCTCCACACACATTGCAGCAAACCAGCCGCATCTTTCTTTCGTTCAACTGATTGCACACAGAGGATAAACCGTTTTATTCATCCAATATTTTCTCACGTAAATTCTGGTCCTACAAGGCAGCTTCGTAAACATCGAAAGCATCTTGATTATCATGTTCGTTCAAGATTTTGAGCAGATACACTCGAAAAATTTTCGCCTCCCTCAATGATACATGCAAAATATGGCAAAACATACTTAATTCCCATAGGCCTAAGCTGTAAATGTCTCAACATAATTAGAACCAACCGTCCAACGCTTTGACTCCTGCATTTTGTAACAGACTGGCGAAATAAATGTCTTTGTGTCATACGGCACAATACAATAAGGACCTCATCACGTTTTCTCCTCACTAAAGTTATCAAACTTCTGATGGTAGCAACATATCTTTAAAGCCGCATTACCCAACTATTGTCTAATTAATCCTTCATTCATAATTACGTTCTGGACCATCTCGCGGGACACACCAAACGAGTGGATGACGAGGCAGTCCATGAAGCGTGGTTCCGAAAGACTCGCAAGCATGTTCAGCTTGCCACTGGTTGATAATCGTTCTACTCTCATTAGAAATGTTTGCACACATCGGCACGCTGCCTAAATTTGTTGGTTATCAACAGAATCCAGGCATACAATCACGTGCCATATGGTATACTAATGGATCGATCGATAGTTGTGTAATGTTAACATTTTGCTCACTCTCATCGATCTCAGATTGCACACATAAGTTAAGTGGAAGCAAACAGTGCGTGGACATGTAAACACTTACATCGGGTATCATGAAAACAAAACCCCACGCAACCCGACTGGTTGCTTCGGTCACTGTGCTGCGAATTCGGACCAGTACAGCCTCACTAAAGACCGATAACTTCAGGTTTCATTTGTGCAGTCACTGTCTGACCTAACAGTCGAAAAGGTGCTCCACATAAGCAAGGCTGCAGGCCTTGTGAATAGCACGTGTACATAGTAAGCACTGGGGTCCGGATAAACACAAATCCACATGCTTCCCATATCGCGTACATAAACACGCAACAGGCCACACCACTAATCCCCATATATGAAAATACCTAACAAAAACAGCCAAATGCGTGGGCGACATAATGGAGCACAAAGGAATAGATATTAGAAAGTATGCTACCGACGTTTCCCAACTAACTGGAGCTCTCCTGAAGACCCACCAACGAGACAATTCGATCACTGGATTCTACCCGATTGGACTGAAAAGAACAACGGTGTATTGGAAAAAACGACAAACCAAGGTGTTATATAGTCCGGGGAAAATGGTTGCCCCTAACCCGGGAAATTTGCATGTGCTAGTCAGTAGGTAGCAGAGGGAGAAACAAACAATTTATCGAATCCAAATGGGATGATTATTCAGCGCACACAATGATAGACAAACGATGAGTAGAACCAGGCAGTATTACATAGCCCGTGCGGATCACACATCAAGCGGGAACAGACTGCGTCCAATACTCGATTCACTCTAGGTGCATGCACTGAATAAATGTCTGGCCAAACGTGGAAAATAGTGCTTATTACTAATATTATGGTATAGTTGCTTGTGCCATCGTCGATTTGGCTGTTGCCAAAACAGCATATACATGCAGCATAGTAATTGTGACGTTGTGAGATCAAAAGGCAGAATAGATGGTAGCAGACTGTCGCTGTTCACAGGAAAAGAACGGGATTTTTGAACGGGAATCGTTATTGTTCCTCATCGGTTATCCAGGATGAGTATGAGTCTAGTGTATTAACGTGCATCTTGAGAAGAACGCTGAACACCCACAGACTCAACGTTGGACGAGCAAATAAGGTGTGATCGATTAAACACACTAATAGCGAGCAAATTCGGACAAGTGTGGACGAATGGTAATACGTCAACCGAAGCTGTGCAATCACATGTGAAAACCGACAACTCGAAGCGAAAGGCCACCCAGAAATAGGTCACGCACATGATAGATACTGAAAAACAAGTGCAGCTAGTTGGTTCACACAGCCATACTCTCTTAATTTTCCGTCGGCTCTTATTAGGTTTTGACCACCATTCCGCTGATATTGTTCCAAATTTTTGTTTGCTCATTGTGTATTTGACAAGCAATCACTAGAAGACTTCAACACAACTGTCATCCGAATTGATTTGTACATGTTTCCATTAGACTTAGACTACGTCTCACGAGTAGGCACTGGACAACAAAATTCAGAGTCCCAGCCAAAAGCCTTACGCACATTAGCAGTCATGACTCGGGCGTGTCTGCGGTGTCTCAACACTTGAACATTTTCTATTCACACCGGAGCCTAGATCGCGCACTACCGAAACCATAGCCACGTTGGCCGGACGTGTCAGGCAAGCACGAACCATGACTGTCTTCGAGTTCAAACTCCGGATGTTTTGCCGAATCCATAGTTCTGAGACGTGCTGTGCAATGGGACGAGATAACCAAAACGTTAACTAGCGGTAGTAGTTCGATAGTCATAACGTTAGCTGATATGACATAAGAAACAAATTGGTTCATTTAACCTTCACTATATACCTGGTCAGTTGGCCTGAGAAAGCTACGTAGGGGTGGCTGTGTGCCGGTGAACCCCGGCGATCGATTGTTATCCATCACTCCACCACCGCCACCAGGAATCGGCCGAACAGCATTCATGTGTAAATATGCAGGAGGTTGAGGTTGAGCTCTCAGTGAATAGGAATGTTGAACATTAGTCGGTTCATGGGAATCGTACGGACTGAATCGATTCATCGGGAAGTTAGTGGTCAGTGAATATGGATAAGGTTCAACCGGCATGCGATAGCCAATCGACTGAGAATCCAGTCGAACGGAGGAATAAGCAGAGGAGAATCTAATTGATGGTGCATAAACACCAATGGACGATGACTGACCATTACAGGCTGTATAACCCGAAATGTGGCTGGCCTTGCGCCGGTCAAGGCTCATGTAGCCTGTAAGCGGTGGAACAAACATAATCGGCCGATCTGTTCCGAGTGGGACAACGGAATAGTGAGTTGAGGAGACTGTTTGTTGCAACGGATTCTGAAAGAGATAAACAGGTTGATCAGTGTTCTCTAAATCTCAAAATTGTGAACTCCAAAATTAAGGCATAGACACAACTGTTATTCCCTGTGTTCTCGTTGTCATAAACTTTCCGAATGTACTGTATCCAAACAACTACAAAATGGATTATGTAAGTCACCCCCTCACTCCCTCCCCGAATGTTAAGAGTGCAAAGATCTAACTAGTTTTCTGGTGGTCAACTGAAATCAGTCAGGAGGAAGAAATTAGAATAGCTGCAATTTTAGTTGAAACAACTGAAACTTTATATTCCTCTCTTAGTTTGTTCAGTCTATTACATCATGGACAAAGGCCCGTTGAAATACTTAATCATTCTCGATTATAAATATGTGTTAGGGTTATTGTGATTATACTGAGTTTTCTTATGAAAATGGAATATTTGGTATTAAGTTGGGAGATGTGAAGAGATAGGAGATCGCAAATACACGGTTGGTGGAAACGGGCTCGGATTAGCCTGTCACAATGACCGAAACCAAAGGACGCCTGCGCTTAACCAACACTGTAAGTGACTTGCGATGCATCACTTGTGGTCCCACACATATACCACGTGTCCAGTGTAAACCCGGATGAATAAGACCGGAAGGTGGGTGAGTGGGGCCTTTGTGTCCAGCCGACCAATGCTGGTTAGCTATTTCGTGGGCTAGCCGAAAGTTTAAGCTTGTATCTTTCGAGAAGTAAACACACACGGAGAGACTGCAACAGTAAGTTTTCAAGTGAGGGAGAAAAATTTGAAAATATAACGCGAGGAGCATTCCATTGTAGGAGTACACGCTAGTGTACTCTAGAGAGGATATGGTGTAGAATCGAAATGCAAGTTCGCACTGGAAGAAAACAGACAAAAACATTCACCATACAGTACACCAAAAATGCCACAGAAGAGGAAAGGTCGAAGGCCACAGACACCCAGGTTTCTGTAAAGGGGAGTGCGGGTAAGATCCAAACGACGGCAGTCGTTGGTTAACTGGAACAAGAAAAGAAATGAATATAACTGATGAAACCTAATCGACCTCAATGTACTCGTTGACTCTTGGCCAACCATGTACTATGAGTATGTTGATGACCTACCAATTCAAGTAACCCACTCACAAATACATTTACCGAATAGCAAACGTAAATACAGATCGATAACGTTAATGTGCAGAGGTCATGATTTCAGATGTATGCATTTTCATACCAATCAGGTTTGCGTGTTTGTGCGAGACGTTGCCAACTGACATGGTATTCCACCGGCACGTCGCAAATGTTGCTTCCTGTAACCTGATTGGTTGGTCCAGTTCAATGTAGAAGAATGAACACATTTCACTGCATGGCGCACTAAGTCGTTTTCCCCAGACGCGAACTACAAAAAGGCGTTGACAACAGGGACCGAGTTGTGTTCGACGAAGTGTGTATGAGGCCTCTTATGACCCTATGAATGGCACTGACAGGCAAATTAGCTAGAGAGGTTAGAGAACGATCGTCGACGTGTAAGTAAACCGGAAATGTGTGTGGTTCGTGTTCACGCCACATAGTTACATGACATGCGGACGAACAGTCACACAGCATACATCATGCGTACTTTCTAAATATCCTGGGTGCAATATGAAAATTGGAACTGTTCCACACATCATACGGCAAAGCAAACCAATGAAGTCGCAAGGTCGCCACAACGCAATTCAAAACACTTTTAAGATCGAATCAATATGCGTTTACGTCTGCTTGTCAACGGTACTAAATAGGTATGTGTACAACCTAACTGAAGATGTTTCTGTTGGCGCAGGTAGTAAAATTCGCTTCAGCTGTATCGTACGGAAGACTGCCACAATAATTGCTTGCGACTGTGCTTCGATTCTGAATGTCCGACTATCGTTGTGACCGTTCCGTGTGCCTGAAGCTTCCAGATGGTATTATAATTTTTCCAGTGAACTATGGTGTGGTCGTGTGCTTCCGGCGAATACTGACCTATAAAAACACTGCAAAAAACTGTCTGGAAGAGTGCACGATTCAATGATGTCATGAACATGTCTGTGATAGAAGGTAATGATGATTCAGCAGATAGGTCAACCGCTATCTGGTTAACTGCGTGGTAACAACTGTAGACAAAGTGAGTTAGTCTAGCCGTAATGCACTGCTAACTGTTTAATCAAAACGAATTGCTACTGCGGATAGTTTCCGCCTGGAGTAACTGGGCCATGACTGAAAGACGAACCCGTGCGTAAACGCCTATTTTATTTTGCAACGAGAACGTTTCTATTTCCAGGTCGCACTCACATTTAATGACCCGATATTTGTCACCCAACCATAACTAGGTACTCGTGCCATTAGGTTCAATCAGAATTAGAAGTGACAGATGTAAGAGGTTTATGTGAATATCAATCAATCAGTCGAAGAATGGTTGGTATTCAGCAAAGGTCATCTAGACAATCGGTTACGAGCATCAAATGCACGTGTGTAGGAGGTATGGTGAACAGAGAAAGACTGAGAGGAGGGGGCTGTGTCATTTCTTATATCTGGACAGCAAATACTGACTGACCTTGTGTTCACCAGTTTTTTGTGTGCACATAGGATGATGGGTACAGTTCGTCTAGTTGTTTTACCCAGGTATGTATTAGATGCTAACCAAGAGTGTACTTTCACAAAAAGAGGTAACTAATAAAATGGATGTGGCATGACAATAGCTTTCTGTTCTAACAAGATACAAAGACGAATTGAATATCGATTGAATAGCTTGCTCAATTAATAGTAGTTCTCCGATTCACGTAAACCATTCAACCAGCCTCTTTCTGAAAATAAACACCATACTTGTGTACAACTCTTCTTAGAACTTTTCAGTAGTGTATATCTCCTTCACAAACAGAATATAAACCACATTGGCATGGAGCAATCGTATGAATCACTGTACAATTAACCTCGTATTAGGCATAACAGAATTACCATAGTTGAACGGTCAACCACGCATGCTGCCGTGAGCAATGCTGGTTAATCGAAACACCATTTGGCGAGTTCGATGTATTCTGCGATTTATGGGAAGTCCTATTCGTGGGTAAACCGTACGAATTTAATTGACTATTTACACTGTCCATTTGAGGCGATCCGGCAATCTGAGCGCATTGGACGGAGCGCTCGGATAAAATGAAGCGAGCATTTTGATCTTCTAGAATAATTCTGGAAGTGCATTTATTTACTTAAAAAATGGTCCTTAGACAAAACATGAGAAGTTCACTGAAAAATATTCATCACCATTGTAAGCACGTCATTGCTGACCTGGTTAGTAGACAGATTGGTGCGTAATCATGAGCAATGCTAATCGCTGAGACGAAACGTCAAAGATACAGCGTGTTACCATCCACATAGTGACATAAACTGTAGGATCAGTACAGTAACCACTCTTCACTAGCGAAGGCTTGGCGATTGTAAAGTTAAGTCCACACCTGATTCATTAACTGGTTCAGATACCTTGACATCTGCATACACTACCTCCCACAAAGACAGCCAAATTAATTCTGGGCAGTTCTCACTATATCTGTCAATCCAAACGTAGCTGAGGTGCCCGCTACCTAGGAAGAACTGAAAGGAACATGGCCATCCGAATGGCTGAACACATTCCTACACTGACAAATGTCTCAGCAGCGAATGAAAACATTGGTCTGCGGCCGATTGCCCTCATCATCGATCGTTCACCGTTTCATCGAAAGTGGGCATACCATAGATCCATCAAAGTACCTCACAGCGGTATTACGTAATCAAAGTTCACGTCTGTTGGAGCTGTTTGCAATACTCCTGATCACGCGTCTAAGGCCGAATATATGTATTCAAAAGCCATCTACCGTAGTGTTAAGACTGCCATAGTTTCGGTTGATTTTGATCGCGTGATAAACTACTTTGGTTCTGTTCGTCGTCTTGACTTAATATGATTTATTCAGTTTGTTGTCCAGTAACTAATGCTCGCGCATCTGTTGGTACAGTACTGAACAGGAACAGCTCAGTTATCAGCATTTTTACAAGTCCGGTAGGTCGATTTCTGGGTAACAACCAGACAGAAGTGGAGTTTAGCCTGGTACACTCATCGATCGATTTCGTCTAGACCACATTTAGATTGTCAGGCAGCTCAGTTACGTTTCACGTATTGTGACCGATGAATCGAAACATTCAACTGATCCTAACGTACTGTTGTTTACCCTGAGTTTGACTGCGTTCTGTTACTCAAAATCTACCATCAGACATCAGGGGAGTGGGACCGGCGTCTTGAACCGATTCGGTTAATATTGTAGGTCGCTTCAAAGTGCAGTCATTGACGTTCTAATATCCACCGTATGCTGTACACTCAACTGATGGAAATAGATCAAACAGTCGATGAGCTGAACATTCTCGACTGTCAGGGAGGCTAGCCAAAACACAGGAGCATTCATGTGATTCACGAGACACGTTTGCCGACATGCAGTTGAGCTTCCTCAGTTAAAAACCTACTGACCGTTGTGTGTGAATTCACCCAGTGTTGCGACTAACCAACAGTAGACACCGTATTTATGTACATCATAAAGTACGTAATTGTCTGTCATATTGTACTTCTACAATTCCTCTGAACACTTCTAGTGTAAGTCCGGAACGTGCATACTCATCTTCATCGGACTTATACCGTCCAAAATACATTGCATGTAAACTGATTTTGAGATGACTCGCTTACCAATTGCGGTTCACTTTGATCTCTCAACTTGTGGCTGTCTTGCGCAATCAAATGGTGCTCCTCGCCCACCTGTGGTTGACGTGCAGCAGTGCTGCTGATTTCCGGGTAGTAGACATCTCGGCCATTCAAACGCTCTTCATAATTCAATTCTGTATTCATATACCGAGTGTCGGAAGTGGCTCGAGGTGGTAAGCGGTGATCCGATGAGGACAGCAAGATTTGAGTGGTTACCGGCAGACCGACTGGTGTATCCGTGATGACCGGCGATTCAATCTGTGTGTGGACCGCATTGCTTGAGTCGGAAGAATCACATACGGTGACCTCGGCAATTTTTACGTCCCGTGGAAGCATTGATGTAGAGTCGGAGCCAAACACCGGCGCTGGTCGAGGTTTGCTTAACCAGCAGACCGAAACGTGATGCAATCACGCAGTTAAACACGGTTTGCTCGAAAACAAAAACATGTGGTACTGACACCTACAGTTAGTAAAACTAGCTTGAAAACGTTAACGGGGAAAATGACCACAATTTGTGTATGTTCGGTCTCAGACTAGCACTCTATCACTGATGTAGTTCTTGCTTCTAACCAGTGGACCAGTGATTCCAAGTTGGGAGGATCGGCTCAACCAGCAAATAAAGCCTGGACGACCAGTCTGCTAGCCGATCGCTCCATCTGAGGTGCAATTTCAGACTCAGTAACCTCCCTGTTCAGTTCACCCATGGGTGGTTTGATCAACTATCGTGTAGTTCATTATTGACGTGGCTAAATGTCCGACTGATTAAGTGCCGTATGATTATCATATGTACACTGCGTGCAAGTAACCCGCCAAGTCTAACCCGGAGGCGTATTCAGATCAGGCCAGTCAGCTACTACGTTTACATTACCTAGATCGAGCGAGGGATAAGCTAGTGTACTAAGAGGACTCAGGTCAGGAGTACAGCGTTGTACATGTATGCTACGTTCGCGTCTCTCATTGTGACAGAATGAGAGCACACGAAAATTTTGACACGAACAACATCGGCATGATCTGTCAGGCAGCATAGTCCCAAAATAAACTGCTTCCGAGAGAAAAGAAGAATAACATTCCAGAAGGACGGCGGAGAATGTTCAATTGATTCATTCACTGACGTCATTGGTTCTCGGTTTACTCAACCCAGACTCGTCTGAACGCGACGCTAAGGATAAGTTCATATTTCAAATCGGCCTCAAATTTATAACAAACGAGCGCATTATCCAACAAATTGGTAAGCTAATGAGAGCAGTAGTGTTTACACTGGAGTACTAGAGTAACCAACTACGATCGGACCGAGCTGATGGTGTAAATTACAAATCGGACGAAACTGACCCGACAAGAATAGCGGCACTGAGAGTGCATTAATTTAACCGGACAAACTCACACTTATTCTGATCCGATCTGTACATACGGAAAACATTAGATAACGTATTCATGAAACTGACGATGAGTATCACTCTACACGTGATAAGAATGTGCACTGCACAGATGCTTTGCGCGCGACAAGCAGCAGATTAGTCAATGGTTTCAGTTCTCCTGGTTGACCACCGGACAAATTTTCAACGCTCTTTGATCTGAGCTCCGTTCATGGTCGTCATGTCACTGCAATGGCTACCCTCGTGACTCGTCTAACGCATAATTCAACCAGATACAGAAGCATTTTAGTGAACCATCAAAAATCTGAATTCATACAAAACCAGTCATCATATCAGATTTGTTGCACTGCTCATTTTAGGACAAAAATGATACCTAACCTACCTAATCCGATCAGAAACAAACATCGTTTTAGATGAACGTTGCAGTTCACTTTTCACTGTATCGAGACGATCAAATTTCGTTAAAACCTAATCAATCTAACCATCTCAAGATTAGGTATAGTGAGCCCATGTGTAATCCGGACTGAGCGCTTGACATCTCTATGGATCTGAAAGCTGTTGAGTTGAGAGCTATTCAATTTGGGCTATACACAGCTAGTGTTTACGTTCCTCAGAACTGTATTCAACACCGTGAACTGTAAGTAACGTGGTACATTCTCAGTACAGCTGACGATTTCCTGAACACCACCCTTATTCGGTCACACCCTTCTTATTCAGGTAAACTCTTCGCCTGACCCATATCCAGCGAAAGCAGTAGACATGAATCCATCTCTTATTGGAGCTCGTGAGCAGTGCATATCCACGACAGGATCAGACGGTCCTTTTCTCGTGTTTGTAATGTGAAGCCACTAACACCACAATAGGCATAACCGTGTGTTCAGAGTGCCTCAGCATTTCGAAGAGAAACTAAATTCTCGAAATTCATTCATTTATGTAGACCATGCTCACACAGTTAAACGAAGTCGGTGGCTTCAACCTGGAGTGAACAGAGAAAGCCTGCTTACTCTTCTGTTAATTAGAGACACCCCAGATCCCCGAAACTCAATCCGTAATCTTAAGAACAGGTGCTTTATTTTCAAACCCTATATAATGTACGTAGACAAATCAGTCTGACCATTTCTACTAATCGAGCAACTACTGAGAAATGTCCAAATTTCCGTTTGTTCTCTTTAGATGCATAGGTAGTGCTTCACCTAAGTGGATGGTATTAGGCGAAGTGACATGATACTCTGAGATTTTGTTACGGAACCATCAGTAGAGGATTTCAAATGCAAACCTGACGCACACATTCCAAACGCCGAGCCGTATGTTCAGATTACCTGATCCTCAGATTCACTCAGATTCATACCTGACCTCTGAGCTGTTGTCATTGATCCAGTGCCGTTTGCTGTGTCGAAGTGCGCCTGTACTACGCTTGGTACGTTTTGACGTCGGTCCACAGTTGTTAATGCATTCGTGTATGCTTTTTAGCTTCCGGTACGTTGACATAAGAAACGCAGTTTTGTGAATAACTTTTTGAATAAAATTGGGCGTGATCTCCAGTAAGCATATTCTGTGTAAACCTCTCAGCTATTGACTTCCGTGACTTACCGAAACCGGATGGTGACATTAGGAAAGAGAGTGTTTAGTCCAATTCAGATACCGTTGCCTAGCTAAAGTGAGGGTAATATATGATTTTGGACAATTGGCAAATAGGAGAATGAGGTAGTGGGAGACACCAGAAAGCTGCACTACAGATGCCTCATTATTCTCACACAGAGCTCATTTGCTTGTTTCCAAGGTGTGTGGACATTTTGGTTTTCGTTTTTTGAACTATGTCGCATGATGTCTTTTATCTCATTCAATTAGGAACCACGCTTTTTCCCCCGTCCACCATTGCAAAGTAGACAAAGATCAGTATCAACCACCGAGATATTGCTGTCACTAGTAGCGAGGTGTAGCATGCTAATCAAGGAACCAGCATAGTTGTCAGTTGTACTCATCGCCCACCATGCTGTCTTATGGTGAACGAAGTGAGATGACTTCGTCCGCCGGTCTCACTGTAGTGCTCGCCAGGGTGACCCACTGTCGCCGCCGCCATTCATCATGCCAGTTGGTGGGGGTGTTGGCTCTGTCTTAACCGGAGCTTGCCTACCAGTTCCACGAAACAATGATTAGCGGTTTGACCTACGCCGACGAGCAGATCCTCCTGGCCAAGAATATGATGCGCCTCACTGATAAGCCGGCAGCCGCCGCTAATGCTCTCGAGCTATCCGAACTGAAAGTCAACAGGCGCAAGACTAAACTCGTGGTGACAGTGGGCAACTACCGAAGCCAATTTGCGTGAACGGACAAGACTGTAAAATGGAGGACCGAATCGCATAATGCCGCCATTCAATCGGCCTTACACATCATCGACTGTGATGCTGACTTCATTTGGCATTCTTCTGCGATCATCACCTTTCGTGGTATCATCTATCCATTCTCTTGCAATGCGATTCTTCGATTAGGACTGTCCTCTTATGTAGTCACTGATTGTGCTTGCTCACTGTTCTTGTTCCCTTGAAAATCTATGACACGTTTCTACGAATAACCTGACACCGATTTTTGCCACCTCCTAACGGTTGTCTCACTCTGAAAGAAGTTTCTCCATCTCGATGTGTGGCCCTGACAGTGACAGCACCCTCATGCCCTGAAAGGCTTTTGATTTCGAGAGACTACCTTGCTTCTGTCTCTCCTCTTGGTTTTAACATAACACACAAATAATTTTTATTGGACAGCTGAATCATAATGGAGCTATGTAAATTGTTCTTCAAAATGAACGATAATGGTCAGTATAAAAGAGTACAATGCAATATAACTGTGGGTATCCTATGGACGGTCGGGACGAAACGACAGCGTTCATGTAGTAGTGGCCACTTTGAGCATCGGTTGAAATAACAATCACCTCACTGTTTCATACGAGATGTTTACAGTTAGCAAGTTGGGTCGAAATTGATACATGCTGGGGACGAAATGTGAGACTACCACACAGTTTGCAAATCATACTGTCACCCCATATATGACTCGCCCGACTGAGACGATAATAACCGGCCTGATCAGGCAATGGTTGCTGACATTGGAAATATTGACCAAAACCCCAGACGGCCAAGACGTTGCACGTTTAGTGTTCCGTTCTTTCCCAAGTTTGAGACAATTTGCCAGTTACCGTTTGGTCAGGTGCGTTTTATTCTGTTCATGCCCAGTTCTACCAGGTTCACTTGTGTATAAAATAGTGAGACTCTTACTATCCTGTTAACTTTGTCTAGTTTTTCAATCCGTCCTCTTTCTGAAAACTGATTTCCGGTTAAATTCTCATCGGAAATGTGTTGAACTGCTTGACAAGACAGTGCTTACTGACATATCCAACTCCAGTCGGAACGGTACCGAGTTTACCTGTCATCCGGTTCATGATTCCGGTGCTTGCCCAGGCATTCCAATCAAAAAAGTGTGTTTGTGCCACCTCTGGATGCACACGATATCGTTTTGCTCTTCTGGTTGATGCAAAAATGCTGATCGGGTCCATTCGATTTCCCGGCCGGCTGGCCGACCTGATTGCCGTTCACCCGCGCGTGATCGCACACCTAGTTTTGAGTATACATGGTCACTCGCAACTCACATTTGTCAGTACTGGCCAGAATAGAAAATTCCGGTGCTATCGGTAACTGACAACGTAACAGTTCGCACACCCATTCGATCGATACCGCTGCTATTAAATCTGGTTGCTTTACGTTGAATGCCAAAAAGAGGCCACTCCTTTGAAACACATTCCTATTCAGTGTTCAAATTAACTCATATTTTTCTCCAACTCTGGGATTTATCAGGGCTCAGTGTTTCAGACTACACACGGTGTGGTTATACGGATGGAAAGTACCTCCAGCCGATACCGTTTTCTTATGAAAGCTGTCTCATGCAAATACGATTAAATCAACCACTTTGACTCTCTGGTGTCCAGTGTACCACCCCGGTTGGAGTGCATCGTACCTGGGATGCTGAAAGCAATATGTTATACTGGAATATGATTGTGTACAAATGACCAAAAAACGGTGGCCATTGAAGCAACGGGATGAACTTAAAGAATCCGAATGTGAGGACGTGATAAGTTGTAGATAGAAAAGTTCTCGAAGAACAAGAACGGGATTGGGAAGCCAATGCATGATATTCAGTCCAGTTGGAGATAGGTACTGACAATTATTTGACCTGGGTGCTCACAGTTCCCATTAGAACAGACGAACCAAAGCAGCCGGTTTTTATTCGAAAAAGTGCTGTTCAAATTAATACGTTCTACGTTAGTAAAAGCAGCCTGGTTTAACTTACTCCTCGTCGAATAAATCGGTTTCATAGCAACGCGTTCTACCACAAATAAGGTTTGTGTCACCTGATGTGGACTGTAACTTGTGATACGAAGCACCAGTCTGTTCGGGGCGATCAGACCGTCCACTTGATCGAAATCGATTTCGTACAATTCGCGCGAAGTCACGAAACCAATCTCCGGAGGTGGACTGAATCAGGAACGATTAGAAGTCATGATGAAATTTGGCTTAAACAGAACGCAAAAGCTCACTCATTTAACTCATGCACTGTAGACGAGGACCACCTCAATTGTTTTTACAGTAACGGGTGAAAATAATTGATATTAAATTCAAATCGACGAACATTAAGGTTGCGTGCTAAGTATATCGGTCGTCCAATTTTAGCAATGCAGTGTGCAAGGATAGTAGCACAGCAAGCGAATCAGCATAGGTGTGTATGTTTCAGGTTGATAACTTAGTTGGAACTAGTTGTTTGAGGGAGCTGTAGACACGCTAGCAGGAACTGACACCGTTTTCTGAGTAGATGCTTTTGACACATGTACTACAATAATCAAACAGGTTGAAATTTGTTAGTCACAAATGGATTGGCAGTTAGTCAATAGAAATGTAAGTGAGTGAACCGCAGACCATAAAACAACCACAGGCTGACACGGAGGACAGTAACATCTGGTTATTTCATATCATTACCAAGCTAGTATCAATCGAAAACGAGCAAGTTTTTCTGTGCATTTTAGGCCCCAAAGTCGTTCACAAAGGGCAAAATGCCGATCGCGTTTGATTCATCCTGATATTCAGGGTGGTCCAAACAGTATACAGACCAGAGTGAGAGGTTTTCACATGAAATGCACAGACGGGTCCGCGCGTATATATAACAACTGGATGGGAATAACTCACTGTGCTGTTCACGCCACTCAACTGGATTCAAACATGGCAGATATGATTTCACCAAATGAAGTTGCCAGGTCCACTGATTGCTCACCGTTCAACACAGAGCAGAGTGTGCATGAAATGCCAGGGATCGTGGTGCCCCATTGGTGTATGGTCCACTGAATGGTTCCACGGCTATACTGCGCTTGTTCTATAGTCCGTCCTGAACTGATGTTTAATTCTGGCGACCGATGTAAATTGCACATTTTGGTGAGTTATTTCCAAGCTGCATGTGTTTTTCTCATGACTGTGTAATGATTTTCTAGCACCTAATAGACCTTTTTCAATACGAAATGACAGAAGTGAGATTCACTAGGACCAACTATGCTTTATAGCCGTTCGCAACCCCTACCATAAAATGCGCACCTTCTATCAGCTTGCCAAGACTAAACATCGGTTCAGGAGGGACTGTGGAGCAAGCTTAGCAAGGTCGCAGAGCCATTCAATGGACCATACACCAATGAGACGCCGAGATCCATTGCAATTCATTCACACGTTCTGCATTGTCTGTATCAAGGACAAACACTCGGTCTGGCAACTTCATTCAATGAAATCTTATCTGGCATGTTTGAAGCCAGCTGGGCGGTGTGGACAGCACCGTGAGGTACCCGCCATCCAGTTGTCATCTATACGCGCGGAACCGTATGTGCGTTTCGTGTGAAAACCTCTTATTCTGGTCGTCATGTTGTTAACGCTGTCTGGCACCACCCTGCGCACTTCTCGCTACCTGCGAGCGCGACGCACCTACCACAGCAAACAAAACACTCCTGTAAACCCCGAAACGTCTTGTTCAGGCTTTGGATCTGCCCTGGTCACCCCTCTACTCTGTTAGCCTGTCAAGACCCAAGCAGTGTGACAGTGAACTGACTGATCTGTTCTCCGTTTACTGCCTTAACGATTCCCCCGTAAAATGAGTGACGAATTTTGATGTATTCAGCTTGATGAGGAAGCACTGAAAACAAGCATGTTCGGTACGCACTGCTTGTCATGACTACGTTGGGAATTTTTACGATAAAACAGTATCCGGCCTTCGCAACCATTCCAGCGCATCTCATCAAGGTGGGTAGGCAGTAGGACAACGGCGAACCAACTGGACATGATGTGATGGCGAGTCACATAGGAAATGCGCTCAACCACCCGTGATAGAGCCATAAATATGCAGTTGGGCCCTGCCCGGTGTGCCTTGCTTTAAAACTAGCATCTACAGTCCCACTTGTTTCTGGGCTGAAGCAAGGAGAAAGGAAATTTGACTACCGTAAATCTCACGTGCTGTGTGGTGAGAAAGCAACACCCTCGAGACTCGAACCCTCAACCATTAGACGAGGGATCAGCACACTGTTCAGCGAGCCAACCTCCTATTCCCAATCGCTTGAAAGTATCCAATGTCAATCGTAGTTCCCCACGATATCTGCCTTAGTGACACGATAAACTTTGATTACGTGCTGAAAAGCGCTCACGTTTGACCACAGCCTCCACGTTCAGAAAGACTTTCCAGACAGCCTCTTTCGAAAAGAAGCACTAGACTCGAGTTTCGCTCTCAGTAGACCTCCTCAGTAGTGCACATCCTTGCCACGGCTAAAACTAGAACACCGGACACGCTTTGATGATGCCCTGATCACTGGTCACAAGCGAAAGTGGTTGAGCGTTCACATTTGATAGTCCGGTGGTTCCTGATGTGAGGTCAATAACGCAGTGGTCAACACGGTTGCCTCATGATTCAATGGCCGGAGTTCAAATCTCTGCCAATGGCAAGGATATGCACTACTGCAGAGCTCTAATGTGAGCGAAACTCGAGTTTAGAGCTTCATTTCGAAAGAGGCTGGATGGAAAGTCTATCTTAATGCAAACGCTGCGATCAAATGTGGACGACGTTCAACTTGAAAACAAATGAATTCGTCTCACCATCCCTAGTCATAATGTCTGGTTGACTCCCTTTTAGAGAGGACCGCGAATTTAATGTTTTTTACGACGATGTATACAAATGTATAACGAGGAATCCATATCAGTAAACTTTCAGCATCGTTTTAGTGTGGTCCATATGCAGCGTACCTGTTACGTTAAATAGGATGGCATTGTGTAAGCATTGGTGGATTCCAGCATGAATTGAGACAATGAGACAATGGGACGGGTGGGTAACAGAGTCCAAATACGAAATTTCTGAGCTCCTGGTGTGGCTTCTCAACACAGCTAGTACAGCGCCTGCCGCGTTCAGGCATGCTGTGTCTGTCGCCGGTTCGAATCCAACCGAAGCCCTGACTTCTCACAGATGAGTCTCAACTAAAATCATAAATCTGCCACATTCATGATCTGTTCGTTTTCACACCGCCCGATCCAATTACTGCTTCGTCAGATGTCAACTGTTAACAGTTGATTTCCGTGCACATACACCCCTTGTGTATCTTATGCATCTCCCTTTTTCATTAGTTGTTTATGTACAGAACCAGTTTCATCTGGATAAACCTTCACTAGCTCGTCCTGCTCTGCCCGATTCAACAGGTTTACAGCTGCCCTGATACACTGCGTGTGATTGTGAATCCTAACAGATTCTATGGCCTTGGTTATCAAGACGCAAGATTCGTGCTCGCAAGAGTCTGGGCATCCACCAAGCTTGATGAGATCCTTCCAAATTCAGTCAACCGGATCCAGTTTCTGTTATTGTTCGGATATGATGAACACAAACATCGCATAAAAAGCCATCGATTAAGCGAGATGACGAAGCTTCAAACAGACAGCGCAATGGTTCGCTTCATCGAGTGTGGGTGGCGTTCTATCATCACATCAACTGAACCGGTTATATTCAATGAAACTATACGTTAAGCGACAAAATTTCGAAAGAAATCGACTTGAAAACGATAAGTTCAGTCGCATGTGGAAAAAAGAACGGTTCTGAGTCAAAACTGTGACGTAAGATGCAACAACCTATGGTATTTCCTTGAGGGACCTTATCCGGAGCCAACAGCTAAAAAGTCTGACCCACTCAGTAGCGAGAAGCCAACCCAGCAGGTCGACGGCAGAGTGTACTAGACATTATTGACACATTCCTGTCATTGATGCGCTCAATAGATGTTCTGTAAACTATATCAAGCTTCTGAGAATTATTGCGGGGTTCTCGACCGTACGAGATAATGCGTCAGCCGTCATGGTCAACCGTTGGACGATCGGAATGCTCTCCATTAGAAAGGGTACATTGCAGAACTCATCCTCTCTGCAGGCGGAATAAAGTGCTGCAACTGTAAAAATAGTTCTGCTGCGTGCTCATAAGTTTTTCCCTAATTGTCTCAGCGTCTCCGCACAGTCAGCAGTGTGGCACGCAACCCAATGAGTGTAACCGCCTTCTGTCTGACAGCTTCCATTTGACCTAACCGACATGGTTGAATCTACCAAGATAAGACAGTAGAAGAGGTCATACGTACAAATCTACAGGGGGAAAAATGAGTCGAACAAACAAAATCCCACTCACATTAGTGCAGTACTCCTGCATCGGGTGCGTCAGATTGTGACTTCGAGCAGTTTGGCCGCTAAAGAAGCACTGTTGACACAGATCGAAATTCAGGCACCTCAAGCACCGGTACCTAAGTTGATGAAAATCAATGGGAGAAAATCACTTGTTAAGGTAGCTCGTGTGCAAAACTCTTGAGGAAAACAGAAAGTGTTCTTATTGTTTTCGTTACAGCAAAATCGAATTATATTGTCGATATTATGTGTCAATACAAAATGGTCAATTCAATGTAAACACACTGGCATGGTTCTTCAAATGCATTGTTCTGGCGAAGCACGATCCCCTATATCAGTAAAATGTGGCTATCTAGTCTGAAAGGGCAGACTACGTCATCCAATTGTTAACGGTTCATTACACCATTCTTACCGTTAATGACCTGCAAGCCATTCTATGGGTTTACTATAAAAACCGTATTTACATTAAAACCGATTCCATTCACTCTCATTCGAGTAGCGTGTAACACGTCATCATGTTTTCAGAGATTGTTCAAAAACCTCGTATAGCTTACAAACCCTGTGATTAGATAGTGTTGCTTCGTAGAAATCAAAAGTATGTTCCCTAGTGAAACAGTATCACGTTGGCTTCTAATACACTGGAGTGGCTCACAGTTCGTGTGCCAACTCGCTTCACCCGTTTTGAAAAGTAAGTGCAAATAAAGGAATGCACTTTTC
This sequence comes from Paragonimus westermani, assembly GCA_008508345.1. Lineage (NCBI taxonomy): Eukaryota > Metazoa > Platyhelminthes > Trematoda > Plagiorchiida > Troglotrematidae > Paragonimus > Paragonimus westermani. The sequence goes on along the minus strand of QNGE01003019.1, from coordinate 70,489 downwards.
ATCGATTCATTTACGGAAACCGCTGACAACGGTTGATGTCACCACAAACATGTACGCACTAGCATCTGACTGCTTGAGACAAAGACATGTCGGTTTCATTTAACCTAATCAGCAAACCTATTGGCTAAACACAGGTGGTCGTTTCGTTCTGTGCTTCGTGGTCAGTAACGACACCCCGTACCGAAGTCCATGCGATTCAGGCTCGTTAAGTCTCCTCAGTTAACTGAGGTTTAGTCCATAAGCAATGAACATTCTACAACGAGCAGTGAATATGGTGGACCAATCAATGAGAACCATTCAGTCACACAACTTCTTGTCGTTTCAGTTGGTTATCCTATCGTATCACGATTTTGAGCTTCACAGGTTTCACAACTGACGAGGCATCCGTGTTCTAACCGAGGACTACGCGTCAGTTAAGGGACGTAAAGCACAATATCCTACTACCCGGATTGTTGCATTGTTCCAAAAATATTCACACATATGCTTCCCACAGATCTAGCTGGATTAGCTTACATAATGAATATATGCATAATGAGCCTCGCGAAAACATTCCCCCGATTCCCATCCGGTACGTAGTGTAATCTGCAGGTTAATGTAGCAGAGTTCGGTGGACTGCGTGAATTCGAACAACACAATCAACAACCGCACACAGACGCGCATGCATACACACGTCAATGAGCACCAGTTGACAGGACAAGTAGGTAGCGATCAACAGGATGTTGTCTGCCCACTTGGAGCAGAACGCGGACACCGTCATCGCTCGACGATATCCTGTTATTCACCGATACAAGGGGGGTGACAAAAATTCTGAACGACTCAGTGAACTAGATGAATTACGGAACTAATTTCATCGCGAACACCAGCATGGTGACACACTGGGGCGTTTTCCGATTTTCTCATGAAGCATCACAATTGAGTCTATGTACTGTGGTCAGTCTACCGGGGCATCACCTGAACGTTCACAGTTTCGTAACAGCCCAGTACCAGTGTGGTCTACTGCGGGCTCTCCTTTCTCGTGCAAGACAAACGTCTGTTCGAGAGAAACACTGGTCAAAGAGATGCCATTATTGAGAACGACGCCCAAAGGAAATGACTATCCATCAGCATTCGTGCCAAAATTCAGCAAACAAAAGTCAGACGCCGTCAGGTGTTCAACAACTCCCAAAATGAATGGTTATATCCGTTTTCCTTACGAGGATGATGACACTACTATAGTGGTTAAAACCCAGCTCATGACAACTATCCGGTGCACGTTCTATGCAGCTCAATTGGTCACGCTGCTCACCACCACACGAATCCTAACACCACCACTGAAAGCAACACCACCGCTTAATGCCAAATCTCACATCATTTATGAATTTTCGTATGAGTGCCGGACCACATGCATAAGCAGAAAGAAGCGGCAATTTGGCAATCAGGTCAACGAGCACATTTCAGTTTGGGTCTGTAAACCAGTCATGGATACTGCTATGTCCCAATCAGGTCAGAAGCTGAAGTTACAAGGAACAAGCGTAATCGACCGATCCATCGATCGGCACTTTTTGACATGGTGACCTCAACTGAACCTGGACAATATCTCCAGGACACGTTGTACAACTGAAAATTCAAGGCTTCTGCTGTCCGTGTAGGTAGTCGTAATCAGTAGATGCGAACCAATCTTCCGTGTGCGAGAAGACTTGTTTTGTCAACGTGATTTCGATTACAACACCCGAGGTGGTTGAAACGGGGATTATCACAACTTGCTCCTAACGTTGTGTTATTCTCAATCTGTTTATCAGGGACTTGTTCAACAATACCACATCGCCATTGTAACTTACGCGCATTGAAGCGTATATGGGCGTCTGTGTGCGTTTATTGACTTCGTTGTTCGAATTCAGGAAGTCCATTGAACTTTGTTATAGAAACCGGCAGACTATTCTACGTACCTGATGAGAATAAGCGAAGTGTTTTTGCGAGGTAAATAGAGCAAAAAACTTTTCGTGCGCTCTCTCCATACTACTGGGCGTTTGTAAATAGCTAGCAAATATGCACCACTTATCAGTAACGCAAATCCAATGTTCAACTGTGACGTGGACTGATTCCACGGCGAACTACATAAGAAATTATGCCTAAGTATCTTCCGATGGATTAAATAGTTCAGATGCGGTTTCGTGAGTGACTGAGTCCAAATATGAAATTTAGAACCTCTTGGCCTGGGTTCGTAGTCCAGCCGGTGAAGGTCATCTCGCTGTTTCTGTCGTTGGTTCGGTTCTGGTCTAGCCAGAACCCAGATATTCCACAGTAGGGTCTTTTCTAAGCTAGAAAACGTAGCAAACTATTAAGCAGTAACATACATATTAGTTAACGAAATATAACAAACCTTAGTCCGGATAATGGTTGACGATGGCAAACACCGCAGCGTACATTGTGCACCGCTTGCTCTGCCAGCATGACGCGATTTAAGAGAGGAAGCCACAAAAAAACGGTAGGTCCAGTGCGCAACCACGTGAAGAAGTGTCGGACTGGGATGCTTTTATCAATCCCATAGGGTGAGCCACCTCCATGAACCTCAGAACGGCGGGCTATTTCTTGTACCTGAGATGAAAAGTTGGACATATTCAACTATACTACTCATCGTTGTCAACAGAGAGGCAATATAACAAACAAAGATTAGTTCCGTGATTTTATAATCTGTCAACTTACAACATATTCAGTAATAAGGTGGTTATGATGGTGGACTATAAAACAAGTCGGTAGAGAGTGGTGGTTATGCGACATCTTACAGCTTCACCAAAGAAGTTTCAACTGCTAAGCATGGTCGACTGTAATCTAGGGAGGTTCCACTCTCTGCACAAACTTCAGAGTCATGGCTACGGTCGTACATAAAGATAAGTAGGATCTCCGTAATGATAAACAGCTGTAATCGGTATCAGTTCACGCGATGAACGTCCAAAAATCACTTATGTGGTCAAAAGGAAATGATTGGAGTTCACTAGACAATCAACAGTTATGATCGCAACTAATTCACGGAAATCATGGAATTCTCGCGACGAATGATTTTCACTTAATCGATTAAACGACCTCTTAGGCGGTTGCATGAAGAGAGAACAGAAAAATGCATACACAGATCGGTCGTTTGTCATGATAGTTTCTCTTGGAATTCTGTTATGATGAAGGGAACGAAAGTATAGTGGATCGCTATTATGAGCAATTTAGAGATGCTTCAACTGGTCAGTAACTAATCAAAACTCACTTTCATATCCATAGAGACGAGATGGGTTTTTGCTTGTTTGTATGAATAACATAATCACTAACAACGACAGCATTACGCCAACGATTGATACAGCTCACTAAATTGAACCAGGCAGCCGCTTAGCATAAAGCCTTTTTGTGAAAACTTAATGACGGTCTGGCCAGTAAACAAGCCACAATGGCTAATGGTGGGCTTGGTGAACGAGTTAAGTGTCTTCAACATTTACACCACCTGGACGTTCACAGTTCGTGCCAGCCCAGTAACAGTACGGTCTACTGCGGGCTCTCCTTTCTCGTGCAAGACAAACGTCTGTTCGAGAGAAACACTGGTCAAAGAGATGCCATTATTGAGAACGACGCCCAAAGAAAATGACTATCCATCAGCATTCGTGCCAAAATTCAGCAAACAGAAGTCAGACGCCGTCATGTGTTCAACAACTCCCAAAATGAATGGCTATCTTCGTTTTCCTTACGAGGATGATGACATTACTATAGTGGTTAAAACCCATCTCATGACAACTATCCGGTGCACGTTCTATGCAGCTCAATTGGTCACGCTGCTCACCACCACACGAATCCTAACACCAACATTGAGAGCACCACGCTATATGTTGACGGATAGATAACAGCAACTCCGTAATCATACTTATGGAGTGTTCCCCTCATTTCAGGCAGTCATCCACTCTAACCTCTTCAGACGTAAAGAAGTTTAGTTTTGAAGATAGCTTGTGTATTCTGCAATGAATATCCTCAATTCGTTTGAGTTCTCCTCAAAACTAACTTATTAGACAAGCTGTCTACTCGACGTATTCATTTCGATTGAGTTGGCTGCTACTCAGTCTTCCATCGCATACACCGTACTCACGATGCATTTCTTTATCCACACCAAATCGAAAATACCAGCATACACTAATACGATTACCCGCTACATCGGTCTGGCTGTTACAAACACGGGTAAATCATTCACTATTTGTATGTTACACACACTCTTGTACACCAGTCATTCTTACAGAACAGTAAAATACCACTGGCTGATAACCTGCATAGCTCTGTTCCGTCCAGATTGGAATTTGCAATCTGCTCCCAGTACTTCGGAGTAAAGCGGGAGACTGTCACAATTCCGTTGGTCATATGGCTGAATGAGCACATAGTGCGCAAAATGCTCACAAAGTCAATCACTTCTTTACAATGTCTTGGTCAGCTCTCAACATTCGCAGAAGCGTGCAGAAACATCAAGCGCAACGTTCGATGAGCAGCTTTTCATTGTGTGAGCGTCAGTAAGGCAACGTCGGTTGGGAACCACAAACATTAACACATTTTAATCTAATAAGTTTGGATCGAAGCTAAATTTCAAACCTCGTCAAATCTCATACTGATTACTGCCGTTCCTCCTCCTCAACAAGTAAATTCCCACCTCTTGCTTGTTAATTACTAGACAGTTTGAAATTCTACTATCCACTTTCTGTCATTCGTGTGAAACTACACCTCAAACGGTTGCCTTATTGAGACAATCTTCTCACCTCAGCCAGTAAAGCGATCAATGGTTCGGAAAACGGTGAGAGACAGCTTTGAGCGAATCGATTTAATCGATGGTTTGTTTGGACTGCAACAACAAACATGTCGCTAGTCTAGATATCGCTTCTTTGTTTACAAATGTTCCTCTGATGCGAACGGTTAATACAATTTATATGTATATTGACCCGCATCAATTGAACATGAAATTACTTACGTCTGAACTACAACGGCTTCTCCTACTATGCACAACAAACATAAAGTTCTACTACCAAGTAACTGGCTATACACAAATCAAATGGTGTTTGTGCGAATAGTTCACCCGGTCTGCTATTAGCCAATGTTTTCGGTTGCCCACCTGGAGCAGAACGCAGACGCTGTTATCAATCAGATTCACTTCTACCGGCGTGATGTTGATGACGTATTGACAGTTACCGATAAGAAAGAGATGGTAACGGGTATACTCGATTCAATGAACAGGCTGAATTCCAAATCTAGCTTCACTAATGGGCACGACCAGGATGAAATCCTGACGTTTTTGGGTATTCCAATGAAGCGCCAGAACAACGGCTCCGTACTGCGGTCCGTCTATCGGGAACACATTTGGAATGGGCAACACCCGAACTTTCATAGTTTGTGCCGATCCACTACAAACGGAGTCTGGTGAGAACTCTGGTCTATCGCGCAAGAAGAATCCGTTCAAGGGAAACACTAACCAAAGAGATGTCATTGTTGAGAAACACACTCGAAGAAAGGGACTATTCATCATCATTCGTGGCAAACTTCAGCAAACAAAAGTCGGCTGCTCCGAGGTGTTCAACGGATCCCAAACTACCCAACTCCGTTTGCCATAGAAGGGTAATATGACCCTGCCACTCTGTTGAAAACCCGCCTCACGGCGGCCATGGGACGCATGTTCTGTGGAACCCAACTTGTCACGTTGCTCATCACCACCTCTGAAAACACCGCAATCGCTTAACGCTAGATCTTACATCATCTAATGTGAGTGCCGGCCCAACTACATAGGCAGAACGAAGCGGCAGTTACAATATCGGGTGAACGAACACATTCCAGTTTGGGTTCGCAAAGCGATCATGGATAGAACAATGCCGGACTCAAGTCAGAATGTGACAAATCACAAGGAACCAGTGTCATCGAACGCTCGACACCTTTTGTCTTGTCGACCCCAAGTAAACATGGAGAAAGCGTTTCGGACATTTTACGCAACAAAGAAGCGAAGGCTTCTTAGGTTTGCGGAGGTGGCAGCAATTAGCGAATGGAAGCCATCCGTTTGCATACAGAAAGACTTGTTCGTCCGTACTAGATTGTCCTGGTAACTGACGCGCATGGATACGTATGTGCGTGTGTCTGCGTGTTGTATTGGCTGACCAACGCCCCTGCTTTGAAAGCGGGGAGTTTCGGAACTGTTTGCGGCTTTTAGGCATCAGGAAAAGCCACATAACGTCATACCATGCCAATCAAACGGAATGACGGTAAGAAAAACAATCGCACAATCAAGGTGTGGTTGGCGCCAAAGAGAAAATGCTGGGAATAAACGCTACGCTGTTCATTACAAGAAACAACAGAAAAATCCCCGTTTGAGCTAACGTATTGAGCCTGCCACACCTTTCAGTCGACCAGGAGATTGGTTTATGAAGAAACCAAAGGATGAGCAGGTATGAATTAGAAAAATCCGGAGATTAATTAACCACAACCTGAAAAACGTTCAAGAGGTTGACGAGAAGCAGTCGATTGCAGTTATCACATCGATCTAGCGCTTGCACCTGTTTCGGAGATTAAGTACAGAGACCGACAGAATCTAGATGAGAATAGACTCGGATCTATGACAGTTCTGGCAAAATGGAGGGGACAGTACGTAGCGGTGGAATATTGGGTTCAGGTGTATTTGATTAGGAATAAGAAGAATCTGTATCGAGGTCACGGAAGCCAGCTGTGTAAATGATACGACATTCCGATCAGAAGAGAATGCATACCATGTGTCTCAACATTACCAAGGCCGGTGCGCTGGTCGTTGAGAGAACAAAGATAGCAGGAACGACTTTTGCTGCAGCGGGAACAATCCTTGCGAAGTAGGAGTGTAATGAGGACCAGCGATCGCATTATACTGCTCACATTACTGCTCAATAGTGAGGTATGAGCATATACCTCACTAACGAAGTAGCCAGAGGAAAACACAAAAAACAATTGGAGCACACTTCAGTCCCAAATGGTGTTTTCCAAACAAGAACCGGACATTTACGATCGCAGCAACCGTGATGCGCTTGAACCACGGTTGTATGCAAATGAATGTGGTGTATGGTGACGTTGAAGCATATATTCTACGTATTGATTTTCCCAAAAATCAACAATGGCAATACTACTTACTATACTTCTGGAGTATTTGGCCGCTCAGAGTGGAGGACGCCAGCTGTATTCAAGTAATAGACCATCAAATGTGCCCTCAATTCCTCGCATCTTGTGGCACCAACGATGGCAAAACCACGAGGGCGGAATTGGGTTGATCGATTGCAAACGTCGAGCAAGTTCATCTCGTGTAGCTTTAAGTATATATGAACTTAAATGATAACATCATACACTGGTTGTATGCCACACTGAGTTCATTGTTGATATCACAACTGACCGTCGTTCGGTGCGGAGTGAATGAGTAATGAATAGCGAAACAAAAAACAGTCTGAATGGTGTGAATGGTCTGAATGGTGTTTGGTTAAGTTGGCACTCAAAACAGTGCAACGGGGAACGTGCAGATGAAATATACAGAGAAATCTAGGCACGCACACTAATGTCAAACGCTCGAGTTCATATGTAAATGTTTTGGAAGATTAAGTCGGGTTTATTCTCTACACTTTACTTCTCATCCACAATGTCGTGGTCATGTGGCAGCTGAACAGTAGTGTGAACAAACTGCTATCCATCCACGATTATGAAATTTGTGATAGAAGCAATCAAATGTGGCATCGATCAATACGTGAGCACTATTTATTGGGTATCGACCGCTTTTGAGATGCTCATTGCTGGTGGTCTGGTGATGGTCACGTAACTGAAATATTTGTCGCAAACATTGCGTTTCCTTTTTCGATGCGTTTCTATGATGAAGTGAACTTTCCAAGATGGTACAGTCGTGAGCATGACCCCGTCCACTTTGTCCAAACCTTCATCCTTAGACTAGTGCAGACGGTGTACGGATTGCCTGATCAGTTTGACAAGACAGACGATGTCAATCGTGGTGAGTTTGTCGAAAAGTAAACATACTGAGTGAGTCGGGACTAGAAAATGTTATCCAGTCTATCGAAGTAAATCTGTGAAACAATGGACAATCGAAATAATCTTGAAAGAGCCGATGACAGGATGTATTGTGTGAGATGATTCCGATCGCATCTCAACCCATGCTGTATGGAAAATGATACGAGTTATATATATCGGGTGGTTATACTCAGTTTTGCATGTGGAACGACCGTAAATTCGAGTCAGTAATTTCTATAAATACTCTGTATGCTGAAGATGTGGTTGTACAAATGCACGAAGAAATCCCACGGCCTCACTCAACTACATAATTCAAGGGAATGAATTGAACGATGCTTCAGCATACACCAAACCACAAATTCCATCATTTCGAAACGTCTGTGGTGCTCTCGTCTAACAAACCTTGAAAGAAGCGAAACCTTCCGAGACAGGCTGGCTGCAGCATATATGAGAGACGCATGGCTTGCGAGTTCGTTTATTGCGCAAACTTCCGGACAGGTCACGTCAAAAACTAAACCACAAACGGGTGCACTCAATTGCACGGCAGACATGGACTCACATACATTGGGTGACAGAAAGTTGCCATTCACCTTGGTGAAAGTTCTCACACAGAACTTTTACACTGTTCCGATAATCTCTTCTTGTCCTTCGCGTTCGGGGCTTGTCCTCCTGTTCCTGAATGTCGCCTGTGGGTAATATACTATTTGTGAGTAGTATACTGCTCACAACGAAACTGCCTATTATAAAACACTGGGTCACACGTGTTCAGTCTGCAAAACTGTTAGAATTGAGGTCAACAATCAAGCTCTACACAGGAACACGTTGTATGGACCACAAAATAAGCACTCACTTCACGGAAGCACAATTTGACCGTAGTAGTGAAATCTTCCTTACCGATCCAGCCCCCCTCACCCAGATTTCGTGCGATCAATGTGTACTCGTATAGAAGGACACTCAGACGCTGTTCTGTCACACAACCGTAGGAATCAGCTATCAGACTGAAAAGCTCTGTAGAAAGTGGGAATGTATGGGAAATATGAGAATATTGTAAACATATGATCAATCAGTCGTTGCAGTGTTATACATGGAAAATACGTTTTGTTTTTCTCGGTATGAGACAGATCTGTTGGAATGGTTGAACTGCTTATTGCATTTGGATAGTACGTGCCAGCAATTTACTAGGGAACATTGGATTTGTCCAAAGACGGCACATTTCGTTCGTTGCCATAGGTTTGCATTTCTTGAAACCATACATGCTAGACTGATAATCTGAAAAAGTGTGACGATTATCTTTCATTTTCGCCTTGTTTATAACTATATTTCCATGGTTCAAAGGCTTTTCTGAACTCCGTGATGGTAATCCGTCTCTTCACTATGTGCATTCACTAATTTCAGAGAGTTCAAATTCTGGTCGTTTTCCACCATTTATGTGTCGACATTTTACACCTACATACACATGTCTTGTTGAGTCTTGCTCATTTAGTTGAACATACGGTTCATTCACATCCTAGTTCAAAGGGAAGTACTCTTCCGTACATCTCCTTCAGTACCATATGGATTCCAGTTGTTTCGACCGTCGTTTCAACGGTCTCGACATTCAGAGAATCGTCCCGTTTATCAAACTGTCTCTGCTGGCCTTATTAGGTGCATAACCTACTTGTGACGTAATGGTAAACTTGAATCGGCTCGCACAGATTTAACAAATCGTCGTCATTCTGTTTCAACACATATGTTGATGATTCTCCTATTGATTGACCGCCGACCTTATACTTGGGTTGTAAACGTGCATTTCTGCTTAGCAAAGAAAGATTATTTTGTAACCCGCATACTTCCACGTCCGATGAACGTCTCGAATTGTTTGAGGCTGTTATACCGATAACTAGGGTTCAGTTGTGGCCGAATGTGGGGTTGATGAAAACACCGAGTGATCTGATATGCATCAAAATTGTGTTCTAATGAAAAAACAAGAGAGCCTCATTTGATTTTTGCCGAAGTCCGCCAGAAGTGAACAGACTTATCCGAACTTCTGTAATGGATAACAGTATTATCGGAATCAACCTAGTAAAAGGTGTCAGATCGCAGTCTATGCATGAAAAAGTGAGTGCACATACGGTCCACGTGTTTCGTTCATCTTAGTGTAAGAGTGTAGGACTGAGTGTTGTACATAACCAGCAGTGGACAAGTGAAAGGAGTGAAACTGGAATGGTACTGATTGGGATATCTGTTCAAAACGTTCATAGGATGAATATTTTCAGCGTCATACAATCACACGAGAAACGCCAGCATAATTTACATCCATCTTATCTTTTTCTGTTAGCCATATACTCAACAATTCGACCCATTCTCTGCCATCGTTTTATGAGCTCACTTGTGTCAAGCTGAGATGTTCCTCTGTGACACTGAACAGCAAGCCACATACAATGAACAGATGTTACGTGCAATCCTCTATGCCGGCATAACCTCCGTGCTAGATGCTCAATATGTTCTCGCTCCCGTTTCGCCAGACCAGTACCAACGAAGTCGTGCCTTCTGGGTCCTCACAACCACGTATTTGGAAACGCTGTCCATTACACAAGGTAAAGGCCATCCATACCAAACTGAATTATCCTTGAAAGAGCATTCGAACTTGCTGTGTGGAATATGGCATCATCCTCTCATTGGTGTTGTTACTTACTGTCGTTCGTATTGTCACGGTGAGTGAGAGACTCTCGATGTAAAGTAAAAGTGTGTTACCGCGTAAACTTGTGAATACGTCTGTCTGATGGAACAGAAATCTAACATCCCAGAAATGACGTGTGCACCTTGCTTTTGATGTTAAGACACTCTCTATCCCCACCCCCATCCCCATGAGTGTATGGAAGTACGAAACGAAGCTAGCAAATCAGTTGTAACACAGTTTCAAAGATTTTCAATGTTCCGTGGCATTACTATTGACCAACTCAGTTGTCAGACAATGCGGCGTAAGCTGAGAGATGTCACACGCTTACATGATATCCGCAACACAATTATATGGGCACGACATGCCTGAACCGAAGACTTCGTTCACTCAGATATCCGTCTTCTGTACTACCCTCGAGTTTCTCAGCATTACCGAGTGTCCCAAATGTCGTCTGTTTTGATCTAACACACAAAAACATATCCCCACAGATCTTACCCACAGTGTTGCCCCAAATCCTGAACTATATTTACTGGTTAACGGACGACCTTAACAAATGGTTTCTTGCATATTCCACTTGAATCAGCGCTAATAGTCTGACATTCAAACCGTCTTCCACGACAGATGACGTTAAACGAATTCCATAAAGACAACAATTACTGGGAAGTGGATGCCTTCAGAACCGAACAAGATTAGCTCCAGTCGAACAGTGGATCTTAATATTTGGTAGATTTCTCGACTCTCACAACTGACGAGTTCAGTGTCAGGAGTCCGATACCAAGTCGATGATAATGACGGTAGTACACAAACCATCATCATTACTTCATACTAAATTAGGAAACATTGTGGTCATCAAATTACAATCTTATGAAAGTCACGCTTTCGCAGTGACACACGTGTACTATGGTTGTTGTGGCATCCAATCATATCATCGAACATCTTTTCAGTAGTAACTAATGCGGTCCACGAAACCACTTTCGGTTTGAAGTGAGGTAACATTTGCAGACATATTGAGTCATCACTGTTAGCGGTCTGTTCCCGAGTTAGGCAGAACAGACTAATCAGATATTGCATACTTAACGCGATTTTTTTCAAACAATTATACCGGTGTACAGATTGCACATCCCTCACAATTGATCACAACCGTCATAGCTTTATAGATTTACTGGTCACATGCGCTTTCAAAAAGGGGCTTCTTTTCAAAAAAGCATAGCTGAAAAGCCTATAGGAATGTAACAGTTGCAATCAGTTTTGAGTGATGTTCAATCTGTATTGGACGTAATTCCGCAATACGCACGGACAATTATACCTCCCGCAATACTGATGTTCAAAGGTAACCTGAGGGTGACAACCAAATATCCTCTCTACAGACAGGTTTGATGTTTTCGACTATCTGAGGGCAGATAGACGAGAATGTGTGACCTAAATCGTTAGTGTTTAAAAGTTTACCTCATGTAAGAACTACTCCGAGGACGACCTAAAGAATGCCTCGTTATGTTAGGCTGTAAACGATCGTAACAAATCGCAGCGACACTGTTAGGAGGCGCACCTCCCAACGAGACAGCCAGGACACATCACGTCACATCAAGCTGGGCCGGCCGACCGATGTAGCGTGATGCGTCCTGGCTGTCTCGTTAGACGATGCGCCTCCTAACACCTCCCCTTTGAGCTCGTTGGTCGTAAGCATGTGATTGAGGATTCACTTGGAGTGGTATCATAACGATCCTTGTGCGGCCTCATCGTCGAGGTGTTGACAGCGTTTGGTGACTGCTCTTGAACTTCAACGTTCTGCGTCTCTGGCGTGCCGTTTGACCTCTGGCGTTGTCCAGTAGCTATTCCAATGGCAGGCCTCGACTATCCGGACGGGCTGTTTGTCCCCCAAACGACCTGATCTGGTTAGCATGTCGTATCCATGTGTGTGGGCCAACTTAAACTTCATATAGCACTGTGCCTCGACGTGTTCGAATTCTCCCGGGTGTCCGTGTGACCTTTTTCTCCCGGTAATCTCTGGCCATTATCGGTTGACCAATGTCGAAGGAACGGAATTAAGCTCCATGTTTTCTATTAAGCTGTTGTTCCATAGGAAAATTCCTGTTAGCTGCCGGTGGCCCGGAAGGATATAGCGGATCATTCGATGTTCGCAGTCTGCGTCCTATCAGAGCTTCAGTTGGAGATTTCCCTTCCGGCAACTTAACATGTCTGCACAACTGGCTAAGTGGCATTGCCAGCAGTTTCGGACGTTCAATCCAATCCAATCCAAGCCAAGAAGATTCAACTTCGAATGCTCTGTAAGATAGACTGTGCCACTTGTATGGACATAATCGCATTCAATATCACAGTCTAACTCATCAATCAGTGCCGGTTTCTCTCCAGATGCACTCTGAGCTGAATGTTATGTTCTCTTGTACGCCGGACGGCCAATACTCTTCCACTTTTGTCACGAGATCAGCGTGATGTCAGAACCGATGTCTAGCTTTTGGCGTGCCGGACTGCCGTTAATATTTGTCGACACGTACTTTCGGCGTGCGGCGAAGCTGGGGTTAAATGTGGCCAAAACGGATATCAGCCTTGCTCTTCGTTTCTTCGGTTTCTTCTGATGGTTCCTCGAAAACGACGGTGGAATTCTGGGTGACAGAGTTGTCCGAATCTTCTGCACTTCAGGCATTTGTGATGCTTGGATGGACAGAACCGCACAAAATGCTGGTCACTGCATTGCCAGCATGCAGTTGGGGGCTTCGTTAAGGGTTTTTCACCTTTCTTCTCGGTTCCTCGGTTGCGTGGCAGGTGCGAAACGGTATTCACTGCAGGTAACCCTGATTGTTCAATCATAGCCTGGTCATGTCTCCAATTGATCAACCGTTGGCACTCTGCTGCCACAGATGCCAAAGTCATGACGGGGTCCTGTTCAATCTTGTTCAAAATTCTGGTACGAACGTCAGCATTTTGGGTAGATTGTAGACCGTAGACGAACAGTAGACACTTGAAGTGACCCTCTGTCAATGTCCTCAACTTGAACTTTTCACATTCCTCGTTGACTGTATTCGCGTAAGTGACAAAATCTTCATGTTCATTCTTCACAACCTTGAGTCATTGATACCGGATGTTGAACAAGGATGACTGCTTTTCGAAAATATTCGACAGTATCTTCAGTGTTTCTTCAAAAGTAAGATCACGGGGTTTCTTTGGCAGAATGAAATCAGTTAACCTGGAATGTTCGGTCGAACTGAGTTTGCGAAGAAGCAATCGCATTTTCCCTGCACCATCCATGTCAGTCAAATCCACTCGGAAAACATCTTCGTATCGGATGAACTAGGATTCGAATGTTACTGCGGCATCGGGATCATAAACAAATTCATTGATGCTGTTCGTGATGGCGTCCACCGTTGAACCCGGTTTGACGTTTTAATTTGCTGACATCAGAGATAAATTGCGCGTTAGTGTTTCGATTAATTTCAGTTGAGCCGCATCGAATTGTCCCTGTTGCTGTTGCAAGATCAGTTTCATTTTCCTCCACTGAGATTGACATTTACGTGTGTAGTACTCGAAGTCGCCAGAAAAGACACTGACCAGATAGCGCATTGGCGTTCGACCGCACACCTGCAATCTGATTGGCTGAGTGGACCATACCACCACCCACGACCATAGCATCCGAGCTATGTGGCGATGTGGCGTGATGCGTCCTGGCTGTCTTGTCAGGAGATGCGCCTCCTAACAGACTCTCCAGATGATACTGCCTTCGAAGAAGCCAGTAACACATGGTACGTCCGCTCCATCCAAAATCTTCGGTGCACCATCTTTCATAACCGTACAGTTTGCCAGGCTACCAGTATCCAGAGGTTAGCAAGAATCGTTGTGATCCAAAGTGCAAGCAAGCCATCGCGAAACGTGCACTTCGAGGAATGTTGGCAATCTTCGTGTCCCATAAAACACCTGTGGTGCTCCACCGTTCTTTGAAAGATGGCCGTTCCCTGTATTCGTGAACTAATTAGTGTCAGGATGATAATTACCGCTGAGCTACTTGGACTGTCAATTCCGGACATCTACTCAACCTCATTATCCCACTGGAATCACCCACTAGAAATGCACCTCAAACGTTGACTGCGTGTTCAGCACTGACCCACTGATCGAAACATAATTCAGCCTCCTAATCAGTAATTTTAGTAGCACATACGTACAACTGATCAACCCAGGCTGACATTTCTATCGCCACTAAAACGTACAAATTTACAACAAAGGTTGTTCCAACATACACGCAGTTCTCCATAAGTCAAAGGTGTAGTTCTGTCAAGTGACCGTTGCACAATCTTTGTCAAAGTGATTAATAGTAGCGTAGATTCACTTACCCGGTGTCTTCAGATTATGCCGGATGCTGATCAAATGGGTCTAAACTTACCAAGTTTATAATGAATACCCGTTAGCGTTCCTCTGTGGATTACTTACAAGAAGTGGTGACAACTAAATACTGTTTTCGATCTTTATGGGACAGCGATCCGCAATACAATCAGTAACACGATTCAGAAGGCTAAACTCTTTCCCTCGTTCTACTGTGCCTTCACCCGTTCGTGAAACGGTTGCATGAACAGAAACGATGCCTGAATTTATGTCCGACATCATAATTTAACGTGGGTGTTATGTACTGAACGAAATAAACATGATTATCGTCTCACCTAAGCAAATCGTGTGATATTTCTGCTTGGGTGGTTCAACTGTTTGAAGCGAGATGCAACTATTCAGTATGCATGTTTGGTTTACATGGAGTGTAGCGAAAATGTGATTTTACAAATAAACATTAGAATCGTATATGTTTGTAGCTGGGGCGAGGTGTGAGAAAGCTGGATGCTCAACAGACAATGTGCTACAGTCCCAGTTTGAATATGAACATGCGCGTGTGAATACAAAAAGGTGAACATTCCATAGAAAAGCAATTGTAAGCAAACATACGACGGTATTTCTCGTCTCGGTTGGCAACCACCAGTATGACCAGCGCGATCTTGAACGACAACACATGGATGTAACCTTGACGCATTCTGCAAAAAGGAAGAAATAGACGACTTGAATAGAATGTTAGAAAAATGCTTGCTTATCACAAAATTTGATCTACTGTGCCTCAACATCTTAATCAGTGTCGACATACTGTTTAAACGGATGCCATTCTTTCCGGGTAATGAACATAATCGTCATCAGTAGCAACAGCATTCACATCAAAACATTGGTATTGGGACAGTGATGAACAGCTGTCATGTACCTGTGTATAAAAGAATTCAGTTGTTCACCACGCTTACCAGTGTTTTTCAATATCACTGATACCGATGGTTCCCTACAATCATGGTGTGTATCAAAATGTCTTGGTATCGTTGGGTTAATCGTGTGTTTCTCTAAAGCGTCATTGCATAGAGTACGGTGAATTGATCCGCCTATAAATCAAGGAATTTCACTTCGGAACTAACCGACAATCGTGAAGAAAAACATGATGAAAAGTTAACAGTTACGAAGACGTAAAATGCTTTCCTCGGTAATTCGTTAAAATCCCTATTCTCATGATAACTACTGCCAAAATTAATGTCACAAACTCCAACTATGGATTACTGTAAGCAAGATATATTATCCTTTGAAGGCCACCAACCTTGTTGTCTAGTCCATCCTTGACTCCACCTTTGATACCTCAGGTTTCAAGATTGATGACAAAAATCTACACAGCGTTCAGATAGGGTTGTTCGATAGTAACCGCACGCGGTCAAGTTTTCTCTCGGAAGTGTTTAGGCGAGTCTTCGGATAAAGTTTCACGACTGATTTATGTCAATCAGCCAAAGCATTTATCATCCACGAAACATAACATGGTGCATTGTCTTGTTGAGTAACAACATACTCCACCGATTTTTGACAACTGCAATGAACTCTTCGACATCCGTGGTATAACTGACTGTGGATTAGACAACGGTTAGTCCAACTTCGGAGGTGACTCGAAACATGAGTTGCAGTAGAACATGGATGAATTCACATTTATTGTCAAAAGAAGCGCACTCCGCCAATTTCCAATTTAGTTTTCAACGCTTATCTAGATCGCCAATGCCAGTCAATGGACAAATCGACCGCCAAAAGCAAAGCGGATAGATTTTCACAATCTCATTCTCATCATTAATCGACTAGTTTTGCATCCATTCAAAAGACTAAACTATTATCTGTTGATCTGTTCATACAGAAATTTGGGCAGTTTAGCACACTGTTTGTGACCGCCGCGTTTATCACAGCTCATTTTATAAATCATTTGTTTCGGAGTATCGTTTCTTTTCAACATCCTGCTGCTCTTTTCGATACAGTATGCTCATGTGGATTACTCTCGTGTTGGTTTCGTAAAATCGGAGAACAAAACGTCCATTTTCAAGGCGGTCCTAATCCTCTTACACTTTTCATCACTAAGATATGTGAATATATTACCGATGCTACAGTTCAACAGCACAAGCGTTGGCAATTACAAATGACACTGGTAGGTGACTTCGAAAACACAATACTAATATGAACATTTTCGTTCCGAATTCGGTAAAGAAAAATCTACCGTCTTCAGTGTTTAATGACTCGGTTTTAACGTCGATTTAAAATTTAACACCAGCAATTAATAACCGATTCACGTCCACGACTGCCAGGCAAACTAGAGTAGAAATTTGAATACAATGCAAGTCCGTTTACTTTCATGTGAATTTTTAGGGAAAAACTATCTACTCAGCAGTAATATTCAGTCCAAATAAATTAACCATTTCCCCCGGTAATTTGCTCACTTCATCGAAGGGATGTTCAGACATTAATATTACAGCTGATAGTGTTTAAAATCTGGTGCTTTTTCTTCAAAATTGGCCGACTAGAAAGTCAAAATGACCACAAAGATCCGAGATCAGTCGTGTGAAATATAAGCCAACTCATCCCGGATTACTCAGGGTTTTACATGGTTGCTCGACAGGTTTAATAAAAATTAGGATTTCATATTACTGGTGATTAGTCGAGGATTTAGTTAGCTCCAAGTTGAACATCACTCATATTAGATCGCAGTCTTCGCATTCAAATGAATTTTCCAACCAGCCTCTTTCGAAAACAAACACTAGACTCGAGTTTCGTTTTCATCAATGTAGTGCAAATCCTTGCCACGGCCGAGATGTGTAATCTGGTCACGCTTTCATGAAGCAACCCTGTCGACCACTGTCTCACTCACCTCACATGAGGCATGGAAGAATTGTCAAATTTGAACGCTCAATCAATTTCGACTGTGAACAGTGATCAGGTTGCCCGATCGTCTCGAGAGGAGACAGTAACCATCCTCTTAACTCTAATGGATAACCCCGCGATTAGGACATCCAAGACAGGTGGAAATCTCCGACCTCATCAAACCTACTGGGCGATATTTCAGATTACTGATGAGTTTCGGTGATTCGGTTAATTACAACCTGACTCAGAAGTATGAATACGGCGATTGTCGATTGGGGTTAACAGAGAGCAACTATGCCAACTATCGAGATCATTACTGGTTCAAATGGGATAATTCAGTTGTGTCTAAGGCCAGGTCAGTGGCAGAGTGATTAACAAGGTCACTTCATAAGGGGGCCTGACTAAACTACTAATCCCAGCCGTGGCAAGGGTATACACTATTGACAAGTTCTAGTAAGAACGTAGCTCCAGTCAAGCAATTCTTCTCAAAAGGGACTGCCTACAAGGTCTATCTGAATGAGAAGGCTGAGGTGATGTATGAGGAGGGCACGATTTAAACCATTTAAACCGTCAACCAATCATCAGTACGGTTAGACGGGGTAAGAAATAACGTGCGTTGATCATACCAGAAGATACGATAGAAATCACACACTTCATTTATTGCAAAAGGTTCCCAGTGGATTAGTACAAATATGGCGACAAATAGTTATCGCCAATGTTTCATCCCATTGTCCAGACAATTATACATGTTAGACGAGTGCAAGAACCCTAGTTGAAAATGGTCGGAAAATTAAATGAAATGAAAAACAAGTCTTGTTTGCTACTCTGTCATCAGTAATCTAAAATATCGTCTTGTAGGTTTAATGAGTTCAGTGATCTCGACCTGTCTCGGAAGTCCTAATCGCGGGGTTATCGATTGGAGTTAACAGACAGTAACTGTGTCTCCTCTCGAGACGATCGGGTAACCTGATCATTGCTCACAAGTGAGAGTGGTTGAGCGTTCAGATTTGATCATTCGGTCGTGCCTAATGTGAGGTCAATGGATAATGTCGAACGAATTCAACGGAATGTCAGTGTTCGACATTCAAGTGTTAGAAACCCAATCACTAGGTACTTCTCCTGTGATCAAGGAATCTGGTCACGTAACCGAACAACACTCGATTCGGTGGCGGACAGCATTCGTTTACCAACCAGAAAGTTTGGGTTGGGTCTACTGATGATCAGTGGCAGCTAAACTGTGCTGGTCACAAACTTAGTCAACTCGGTCTAGAGCCAGGTTAGGTAATGTCCTTTGATCTAGCCATTCGACCTACATGTTACGTCATAAAACAGCAAAGAGGAGAGTACACAAACTCGAATTAATGGACGATAAATATTCACATTTTGGGTGCTGTGTCACCATGAATGATGCTGCAGATCTGCTAGTCAGCACCTTCGTACGAACAGTGTGTTCGAGAGTTTGACAAACTTGACAGCTCACAGTCTGTGTCAGGATTTTACCTGTCAACGGGAAAGAGATCAATCTGACTTAGTATGGTAATCCCCTACCACTTGACAGGAGTATGGCTTCTTCAGCTGTGGTAGCCAATATCACGACAAAACAAACAGTTTAAAAGCTAAATGCTACTGAACAGATTGAAAGTAAATCGTTGACGAACACTGGTTTAAGTGTTGGGTGTAACAAGTCAAATTGCTCATAGTTTCATTGTCTATTAGTCTCTAGGGTTTTTGAAATTTAATCCACTTTTCCAGTGACTAGATCGAACGAATAACCCAAGGGTGTCTGTCAGATTAGTACAACCATGACGTTCTCAAAGTTGTATTCCTCGACATTGGTGCACCATCTGGAAGTCTCACCTGTCGTAGACGTTCAGTAACCAGTTCAATGTCAAGTCGACACACACGTTAATCGGGTGTTTCAGGGGACCAGTCAGGAAACGACGTTTGATTTGTGTATTGAAGCGCCTTCCTCGGCTGTTCGTAAACTGATGCGTCGGACTCGTGGCAGTGATCGCAACAGTTTCCCGTAAACTGAAACTCCGATTCCAGGTAGAAAGTGAAGGACTACCGGTCACTGTTGACCCTGAAGGAGTTGGTAATCGGCGACCAGCGTTCGAATCTCCGGACTCTGCCATCATGTGTGACACACCTGTCATAGACATGTGGCGACGACATCCTTTACCATATTCATTTGGCGAGGTTCTTTGATGGTGAAAATCACTCACCTTATGTTGTAGAGGTTTTCACGATGATGTGATCAAATGTGATCCAATGGAAACACAAAAGAGAAAATATTTCAGTTTTTTGTTTACCATTAAGAAACTGTGTACGCCTGGCTGTTACTGGTAACTTCAAATAGGAGCTGAACAGTCATGAATCGTTAGAAGATTTAAAATATCTGATTCTCATACACACCAAAAATTGACTGTAGGTTTCTCGTGTTTACCAAGAACCGACTGTGTATGACCATAGGCTGGGGCCGAATCACGTGCATGCCCACCAAAATTGGACTCCACTCATCTTGTTAGGTCACCCACATCCTTCTGCTGTAATAATCGTTTACAAGATTTCTCAATATTATTGCGCACATCAACAAGTACACCTGCGAACTGGAACATGGTCTATTTGTTCTGATGAGTGTGAACTATGCGATCTAGCCAGTTCCAAACAGGTTCAATCCAATTTGACTCGGTACTCATGGCACTTAACCTGGTGTCAATGTGTGCGTGTGAAGTTGCGTGGTTTCTCTACATTAAATTCAATTCAAAACTCAAACAGTCCACTTTCTTGATTTACATGCCTCATACCTAGACTGTCACCAAGGTTTCCTGTTGGACACGTTGTACGCTTAGAAACAACTACCAAAAAAGTGTCTCAGCCAACCATCACCGAAAGTGGTTGACTTTCAGACACTACATATGTTTGCTTGCTCATCAACTTCGCTCCGAGGTGTAGAGGAATTCCATTAACCTGTAAACAGTTATCTAAAGTACGGGACCGCGGGGGCGACGGTGACACATGACGCGTGAACTTTTAGTCCCCAATAAGAGAGGTGAGCTAGGTTAACAATGACTACTGTCCGTCATATTCACCTGAGACGACATGCCTTCACCAGCAACGTAGATATGAACACGTATACCTTTGGTTTCAGGTAAATAGCGCCACAGAGCTACATTTACTCATTGCATTATTCCCTAAATGAAACCATCTTTGAACAACAAACTTAGAATCCAGTAAAACCATACCTTTGGAACGGCGTCAACTCACAAATCGGCTAATTCTCGTAGTGTGTGATTTGGTAACCAACACGCAAACCCATTTTCCCCAAAATACATGCAAACGTACCCAATCGGAACGTTTCATGTCAGGTGATCCATGAAATATGGAATGATTTCAACCATAAAGTAAACTATTTCCGCTGCCTGAATGCTGCCCGTACTGCAATGAGCTGGCTGGCTGTTCACATGTGATGCAGCAGGGAGTGGAGCATAGCGTTTCAAACACCTCAACATCATGACGCAAGTATGCATCAACACTGTATGCATCAACAATAAAGTGTCTGCCAATGATGATATATCACATGGGTAAATGGGTTGATATGATTCGAAGGACAGCAGCAGTGGGAGAACATGGTTCGTCTGTCATCGGAGCATTCAAAATAAATTACCTGGAACTCCTCCAAGCAAGGTTTCTCAGGCAGACCTTCATCTGGCTCTTTCAGAACACATAACCAGGAATAAAACAGTGTACAACCAAGTGCAACATGTTTGTGCAGTCAAAATGGAATTATTCTTCATCTTATTTATTAATAACACATTCTGTTGTATATAGTCTGTACACATAAACATCGACTTTACTCTGTGTAGACTCCGTGGTTGTGCAAATCAAGATCACAGGTTAAACTGTACCAAGTAAGGTAGTTACTGAACTAAACTAAACAACGTGGACGCGTTCCACCCACCCGGATGGACATTGCAAATCTACTGTTGTGGATACATATGATATAGGCACGTAAATAGCACGGCATCGAACTGGTGTCATTTGCAGCAGAAACTCTGGTGTACATTGACAAAATCGGACATAGGATTCAAAATGGTTCTGCATAAAAGAATCAATGAGTCTGAACAAAAGTCACCCACACAGTCAAGCAGATCAAAAAGGACAAGAACAAAACAACAGCTGTGGGGAAAAGATTGTCCAAATTACTCCCTAAGATGAAACAATCAGATTCAACTGGTGCATACACTTTCGGCCGCAACTGTGCCCAACTCTGCACGACGCATATTTTCACACTGCTACTTGCTTGCAATTCCTCGTTGATTCCACTGTGCTTTCCTGAACTCTCACGGCTGCCTCTTTGATCACCTTCTTCTGAAGGTGATAACCGCCCGCTCAGTTGATCGTCGTTCCATCTTATTCTTGTCCATACTATAAACAATCACACATTAGTAACTCACTGCATACAATTCTCACCATTTCAGTTGCAGTTCTCCTGACATCAAACCTCTTCCCTATGTTTGAACTTCAAACCTCCTGGGAAATGAGGAAAAACGCGTAGCAAACAAGCTTGTTTTCAGTGCTTCATCGTCAGGCTAAATACAACACACTCGACAGCACCTAACCTCACTGGAGTCACTAAGGCGAAATGATGATATAATAATATCCAGACCTGACAAAGCTGCTGGAATCGTCATGCTGGATAAAGCCGACTATTTAGCTAAGATGGATGTACTACTGGCAGACAAAACCAAATTCGTTTGTACAGAAACTGAAAAGGACAAAACAGTGGCCATTGAGAAGGCATTAACGAAAACAATGAGATGTATGAAACAACGAAGACTGATTGACTCAACCACCTTCGAAAGAATTAGACCGGTAGGTAGTGTAATTCCCAGGCTTTAAGGGCTACCTAAAGTGCATAAAAACGGAGTGCCGCTACGTCCGATTCTAAACATGTGTAATTCGCCGTATCATGCAACGGCAAAATGGTTAGCCGAATTGTTGGAGCCGGTCAGGAAGAAACTAGCGATTCACAGTCTTAGAGATTCCTTTGAATTTGTCGAAACGGTAAGACACCTGAGTGCAAAGGGAATGCGTTTATTCTCGCTTGACATCACGTCTCTCTTCACAAATGTCCCACTAAGTGAGACAATCGAGTTTCTCGGTTGGTATATAGAGAGTAATGGCATAAACGTGGGGATACCAGTGAATGAACTAAAGCAGCTTTTGTATCGCTGCACCTACAACGTTCAGTTCAGGTTTTCGGGCAAGCTCCATCGCCAAAAGGACGGAGCAGCAATGAGGTCACCGTTAGGTCCCTTACTAGCCGATACTTTCATGACAAAGCTTGAAAGTAGTTCACTAGCAGACCACATTAAGTCACTGGCTCTTTATAAACGTTATGTAGATGACATTATCTGCATGACAGGTGAATCTGAATGTCTCAATAAAACACTAATGCAATTCGACAGTGCCCATGAGAATATACGATTGACCCTGGAGTCGGAATCAGCAGCAGGGATGGCGTTCTTAGACGTGTTCATGTCACGTCGTGAGGGCGATACAATACAACTTAAGGTATATCGTAAAGCAACCTGGACAGGACAGTATACAAATTTTAATAGTTTCGTATCTTTGAGACAAGAGAAAAACCTAGTCCGGTGTTCGCTAGATAGGGCCGTGAGAATTTGCTCAGGCGCTGATCATGAGCCGGATTACGGCCCAGTGAATCAGAGCTTGTCATCAGTCTTCATCCGTGCAATGTACAACTGCTCCGTAGCCATTGTTCTATACCTTACTTGTTTTTCTCAATCCAATAATATTGAATACTTTTTACGCAGGTTTGACGAAAAACGTAAGATGCGAACAGCACGTAATCTGAGCCTGTCTTAGGAGAAGTGCATCTAATATGGGGATAGTTAGAGTTTGCTGTCTCCGATTGCGTGTCTGTGAACTT
This sequence comes from Paragonimus westermani, assembly GCA_008508345.1. Classification (NCBI taxonomy): domain Eukaryota; kingdom Metazoa; phylum Platyhelminthes; class Trematoda; order Plagiorchiida; family Troglotrematidae; genus Paragonimus; species Paragonimus westermani. The sequence goes on along the minus strand of QNGE01003019.1, from coordinate 46,679 downwards.
AGCAACTTTCGATGTAGTGTTCTCCATATGACCGGTACGTGTGAACATCGGTGATCGGAAACATGTGATCAGAGAGCGAAAGCGCTCACACAAAATCGCTTAGCTTGGCGGAGGCACAATCTGCTGAAGATTGGGGCATTCTGTCCGTCGTTGATAGACTGACCAATAGACTGCATTAAGTGGCATACTTATCTGTTTTAGAACCCGTAACATCACAACGGAACTTGTCAACCTATATATTAATATAAACATGGTAGTCTTCGTGGGCCAGGCCAGTGAACCTTGAAGTAAATTTCTTTGACATATGAGAGCAGACCGTCGTTTTGAAGGAATTAATGCCACAGTAAATGTCACTGTATTCCTACGCGCGCATACTGCATACGGTTTGCGTTACAATAATATAAAACACTGATACCGCAATTAGGTTGGTAGCAGCGCAACGTGTGCAGCAGCTCTTGATGGTGATCGTTTTTAAGGTTGATGCTGCCATGGTTGCAACCGTACCATGACCTTGATATTCCCTGTTGTGCCTTGGAAACCCGCACTTTTGAATAGTCTATTGTGCAACGATGATTTTTTCTTTACAACGGATGCTAATTTGGCATGATTTACGGAATCCCGTCATGAGATCGCGATTAGGCATAAAAACACAGACCGCTAACCCTGGAGGCAGACTATCGGTTGCCGGCCTTGTTATCCTACAAAGTCGGACAGTCGAACGAACATGGGGTGATACGGTGAACTCTCACTCCCGTTCATGACCACCAAAAAAACATGGTAACCCTCTTTTCCGTCGTCCTCTGGATCACATAATCTTCAGTCTAGTTGGCCGATTGACTTGACTCGACTGTTGTACAATCCGTACGTGGTAATTAAGCTATGTTGACTGGCAAACGCCTACCTCTCCTATTCGCAGGCCGTTCGTAATACTGATTGGGAATCAAAACAGATCACATTATTCATACTGAGAATCTGTGAGTTAAAGGTTTCAAATGTGTGAATTAAACGCTCTCGACAGTCATGTTTTAACTGAATTGCTTGAATAAATACAACAATGTAGACAGCTCACGTCTGTGCTGGTCCTGTCGAAGTCAAACCCAAATTTCACAACCAGTCTACTAAACTGACATACGCCCTTCCCGTATGGTTCGCAAAAGTTACATTCAACTTTGTAAGCAGACCAGCGATAGAGAGTTGAAGATGTGAATCCTGTCAACAGACATTAAATAAGCAAGCAAGTATCACTCAAGTAACCGGAATCACCTTGTACAACTCACATTTGCTGTCAGTTCATTCGTGTGCTGCTCGGGGCAGACCACTGTGCGAGAAAAGCTCCTCAATAAAATGTTAGGATGTCACTAAGACTGGAATTAAGCATGTGATTGCAATCTAACAATGTCCAGTGTGAGGTCCACCCACCGCGTTTTCTTAGTGCAATGACTCTCAACTCAGAGGCTAGTAGTAGCCACACTTTCATACCTCATAAATGAATATCGGAAGAGAGCAGCCTGAAGTGTAGGCATATGGATAATTGTAGCAGAAAATTCGCATCAGGCACAAACTTTGTGGTAAACATCCCTGGTCATCAACGTATGTCAACCGGAACATTAGATCAATTCCAGCCACTTAATTGCAACCTACGTCATTAATAAGGAAATTTGGTCTACACAGCATCAACAACAGTGCAGCTGATTTTCGTAGAATATTCCAGCCCAAACCTATTCAGACGAATATACCGAATTTCAAGTGTACCGCAAACCAATCAAACAAGGACAGTTGACGAACATGGCGTTTCTCACGTGTGCTCGACAAAACAGTGCCTCCAACACAGCCACCACAAGAAACAACGAACATGTTCCCCAGAACAACCACAGATTAAGTGGAGATTATCACACCGAGTAATCCGTACCAACAGTATCTGAGAAAGTTTACTAAAAAAATGGAAGAGACAAACTCCTTGAAAAACACCGCTTTTTAATTGCATCAGGCTTTCGAATAGGATGTTTTGATGAAGCGATCTGACAAGTTGATTAGCGCCTCACTGAAACATGTTCACTATGAGCGCATCCCAGTTACCGTACATCGCCACAAGGATGTCACAACCTCACGGTCAACACGTCGATTTCTATCCCCCGACAAGCAACATATCAAACAATTTACTTGTTATTTTTGAAACAATCGGACGTCTGAAAGCAAAGGTAGGGAAAATGCGCCGGTCCGGTTGACAGTTGTACTAATGAACAATACTCGATAAGTACGAAGTCCCGCGACGTCAACTGTTATGGGACGTTCGGATCAAACTAGTCACTATGTCTGTCACGAATAGCCGTTTGCTGTCCCCTTGCACGTTTGCGAGTGGACAAACCTCAGACGAATCAGAACGACTCAATCGTTGGCTCTCAAAATCAATGACCGTAATTTTGCTTGCCCTGAGCTCGGTTGTGATACTCACACATTATTCAGGTAGATTCATGCGATTTCGACTTGAGCACCGCTCAGGTTCACACAGTACTTTGTTACCTCTGACTGTAGTTTGAATAGCACTGATTTACAGACGTTTTACTCGCTAAACTAAATAACTAAAAGGAGGGTTCGCTCGAACTTGAATCATCCAATCGTGTATCATTGACAGATTGATAAAAACAAATGATCGGTTAGTCAACCCTAAGGAATAACTCACATTCAGTGGTTTAGTATTCGGAGGCAGTGTTGAGCACTTCTGAAATTTTCTGGACGAGTCAATCATGTGAATATCGTCTCGACCATCTTCTCGATCTGAACGATTGTCCTCTCCGTAGACTGCATTGGAACGGTTGAAAATATGAATTAAACAATCGATCATTTGAGGCACATTGATCATCCGATCAAACGGATCCGTGTTCTGGCCTTCGAGCGGTTTTGAATGATTAATGTGCTCTAGGTTTTCTGTCAGGACCGACATGTCCAGTGCATCGACTAAGCCGAAGGATAGGGTAAAATAGGAGAGAACAATCAACAACATCAGTGTAACTTTCCCAACCATTCAGGGTCGATGGTTTATCCATTGGGACTTTTTAAGACACAACACAAATGTCCTGAATCGCATTTGGTCTCAGAGTTATCAATTAACACAGGCGGAAGCACAATCATAGAGTAACATCTGGGCCCACCTGATCAGTCGACCGGAGTTCTATAGAACACTTTTGAGTTCACACTAAGAAAGCTTCTGAACAATGGAACTTCCTATGGTTTCGTAATCCAGATTGACATTCTCAAAGGCACGACAATAAGTAAACCAAGAGGTTATGGTGGTGCTCTTTGACAGTATTCAAAGAAGAACTGAACATTTCGGTGGGATCACATGAGCATAAAAAACATCATCCCACAGTAGAGATGAACCGGGTTCTCGATCCTAAGAACGTGGCGTACGAACATAAACGTGCGAAGACTTGTGAGTGAGAGAAGTGATAAGTCCACATCAGTCAAGCGATGACACCTGTCCCTTTGCTCACTTTCGTTTAACAGTGTATCTGAACCATCGTACGCTCATTTGTAATTGGACATACAGGACGTACCAATAAGTTGAGTAGATCGAATGCTAGAGGCTATTCAGATACAACCGCTGCTGTCGGAATTCAGATGATCTTCACGCTGACTCATTGGGAACAGTGTCACGATTCCAACTGCACTGTTTCATATGGTCTAGACTGTCGCCGACAATCAATTCAAGTCCGGTCCACAGGTTTGCATACTGGATGCGGTGATGACGGAATTGAATTCAGTGAGTTCGTTCCTACTGCAATTATTGACTGAAATAAAAAGGACCGCTATTTTGTCTCTCCTCAAAACAGGCAATACTCAGAAATCAGTGAAGCGGGAAGTTTGATCATCTCAAACATGGAATGAATACGGTCAGAAGTTCGTGTGACAACTAAAAAGGGTAAAGTTCTACACAGAGCCTGCATAAAAAATCAGTGTACTACCCACGAAACTCGATTCTTTGCGAGTGGGTTACTCGAATAATCTATCTAAATACAAATGTGAATCAAATGGGCGCTAATTAGACGTATTACAACGGAATCTTCCTACAAAACAGAAAGCGGGATACTGTTCCACTGAATTGAACTGTTAGAATCGAACAATATTTAAAATCACCTCAACCGCGTGCATTACCACACACTAACGTCGATAGTGAGACTTCGATACACTAAGTGGAGAACGAGTGCATCGCTCTTGTGACCCAAATACTGCGTCGTTTTCTACCCAACAGTTGCTGTATATAACCTTACGAACAATCATGTCTGGTGGGCTACTCCATGGGAAGGCTACGCTCCACTACAATCTCGATATACAGAAACAAGTTCCGATCAACCACGCTCTGAGTCAAACAAAACAACTGCAGGAGGAAGAACAAAAATGGTATTGATTGCATTTGCATGGTGTCGAATTTTAATGACGCTTCAATGTACGTGCATGCGTATTGGTCGTAAGATGCCTAATGCAGAGAAGTCTGAAGCGGACGTACTCCTGCCTGATCTTACCACTAGTCCACTCCAACGATTGAAGCGCTACCTTGACCAATGACGACCACTCAACAAATGGTCAATCGACGATATACATGTTCTGGGCATGCCGCGTAGGTGTGCACATTCATCGGACGCAAATGAATACTGTAGGTTCCCGTCTAACAAGTCACACATTCTGATATATTAATCAGTAGAACTTACATGGTCACGTTCTCCCATGTACGCTTCTTCAACACCATTTCTTGTCATTCTCACATAAGTTTTGCTATTAATTCCAAGGTGCTCATTGACCACCCTGAAATTTTCCCTTCTTTCGGCACATTGCACGATCATCATTCTGTACGGAGAGTCCGACGAATCGATAATCAATGGCTGTGAGTACAGGTTCTTTTGCATTTCGATTTTTCCACCAACAGAACATTAAACGCGCAGAACAGAAAGCCAGTTGGGCAGTCGAATAGCCCAGCGTGTTACAGCTTAGGTTGAAAGTGAAATGAACCCTGTTCCAATAGACAGTGTTGCACGACAGGCACAATAAAAACAACCGACATCTTCGATCACACTTCACTTGTGAAGTCCTGTGCATCAAGTCTACAGTGTCAATGCTCTCAGAGTAGTTTGCATCATCAACAGTCGACGACTTCTTCAGTCTGTAAAGGCTCTCACCACGCCTCAGCTGGTTGCTAACAGAAGGCTATGATTATCAGACTGAGAATTCTATCGTAAATGATCTGTCTACATGTGTGTGCTGACCTTTTCTGCTACCTTGGCGTGGTGGTCGGGCCTGCGTGCTGTTTTGATTCGGTGGGATGTGCTGACTGGGACTTCGGTCCTTGCAGGTTCAACCGTGTCAGACTAGCCAAGGCGGAGCAGCCAGACGAAAAGCAGATGCGCTCGTTGAGCTTGACGACAGTGTGTTGTGGTTTGGTTGGGCGAGATGTTTGTTTTCCCCTGCTTTGAATCGCTCTGTGTGTGTGTTGTATCACTGCATGTTGCTTTTCAGAACTTTGGAGAGGATGGTGTTGAGATGGAGTACCGGACGGACGGGCGTCTGTTGAATATCCGACGTTTCGGCGCCCCAACCCGACCACAGACCTCAACCATGCGCATACTTCTGTTCGCCGATGACAGCGCCTTGCTAGCACACAGCGAAAAAGAACTGCAACGTCTAGCTTCAGCGTTCGTTTCGGCAGCATCGAAGTTCGTGTTGGACATCAGCACAGGTAAGACGTTTTCGTTCTTTCAGCCTTCTCCTGGTGGAGGTGCTGCTTGTGTACCTCCACCCGAAATTCGCATCGCCGGAGACACTGTGAACAGCTGTCGGGATTTTTGCTACTTGCGTAGCATGTTGTCGACAGATATGTCCATAGACCGCGTGCTGAGAGCGCGTGTCGCGAAGGTTAGTGTTGCTCTCGGACGTCTTGAAGGGCTTGTCTGGAAGAATCACAGCCTGAAGATGGCCACGAAACTGTGAGTCTACCGCTCAATGGTGCTGTCTATCCTGCTGTACGGCAGTGAGACGTGGACACTGTATCAGCGGAACGTGAGCTATTTGAGCCGTTTCCATGTTCAGTGTCTGAGGCGCATCTTGGGTATTCGGTGGTCGGACATGATTCCGAACACTGAGGTAATGCGGCGAGCGGACATGGACGGGATGGAAGCCATGTTGATGCTGAACCAGCTCCGTTGGCTCGGTCACGTCCGTCGGATGGGCGATGACCGTATCCCGAAGCAGTTACTGTACGGACAAGTGAAGTCAGGTAAGCGAAATCCCGGTGGCCAGAAGCGGAGGTACCAGGATGTTGTGCAGGTAAGTCTTTCACGTTGTAACATTGATTTTAGATGTTGGGAAGATTTGGCGTTGAACCGGACGGCCTGGAGGAATACGGTTCGGGCGGGCGTCCGAGCGTTCAACGAGCAACTATTGCGTGGTCGCGAGCGGAAGCGTGCGGTACGCAAAGGAACCATCGGTGCCATAGGTCGCGGTGACGTGACTATATGGCGTTGTGATGTGTGCGGCCGCGAATGCGCTGGCCGTTTGGGGCTGGTAGGTCACCAACGTACTCATAGTACCCCGTCGGCGAAGAGGCGGCGAGTACGCTAGGCTCAGGTAGGTCATATCGGTATACCTATTCTACTTCTGTTAATGACTGCATCGGCCAACATCGTGGTCATTGACAATTAATCCGCTCTTCTTTTCAGAAACCTGAGTGTCTGTGGTCTTCTACCCATTCTTTTCTCCGGCTTTGTTGATGTAATGTATGATGAATGGTCTGCCTGGCTTTTCATAGTCCAATGAGAACTTTGCTTTTCATCCTTATCTTCTCTGGGATGCACTAACCTGCACCCCTATACTGCAACGCTTCTTGTATTACACTTCAAAAATCTTTCTTCTCAGTGTAGATCTCGTCATTGCAGCCTCTCTGTTTAGTTTCCGAGAGATAAGAGTTTCCTTTCCTTATTAGCCAATCAAGTGGCTAACCAGCATTGGCCGGCTGGACAGAAAGGCCCCACTGGCACACCTCCCGGTCTTATTCCTTCGGGTTTACACTGGATATGTGGTGTGTTGGTGGAACTGCAATTGGTGCAGCGCAAGCCAGTTGCAGTGATATATGAGCGCAGGCGTCCTTTGGCTTCGGTCACTGTGACAGGCTAATCCGAATCGGATGCCGCCAACCGTGCATTACCTGCTGCCTTGCGGTACAGGCTTTTTAGCCAACGGTTTTGGTTGATGACCCTTATCACTCGCCTGTACAGGTCTGGGCGTCCTGACAGCCTCCAATGCCAATACAAACGATGATAGTAGAAAATACAGCAAATACCATACTGCATCGGCCGTCACGCAGGATAAAGCGGGTCGCCCCAGCTGCTGCACATGGCAGGGCGGCTAGGCGAGAATATGCTACTGCCAGACACTCATTCTCATACTCCTCCTCGAACACGAATTCCCGAGCAGATGATGCTCATTCATGTCCCAATATCCCGAAGACCAGCCCGATACAGGTCCGATGACATAGGACTTTTTCACTGGGACATGGATTGTGCGCACGCTGCTGGATCAATGCAGCGCCACAGAACGACCGGAACGACGCAACCACCCGCTTGATCGCGATGGAACTGCGTCGATATGAAATCGGCGTAGCAGCCTTGAGTGAGACAAGGATTGCTGACCAAGGTAAGTTGCGGAAAACAGGCCCCGGGTACACCTTCTACTGGATAGGTTACCCGTCACACAGTGTTCGGAGCATGGTGCGTGTTTTGCAGTCTCCGATTGCACCAATGCTTTGATGATAGGCGAACCGCACGGCATGAGCCCTCGAATGCTGGCGATACGCCTGCGACTCGGTCGAGGTAATTGGGTTACATTTATTAGTGTTTATGGGCCAACTATGTGTCACATTGATGATACAAAGGACCAGTTCTATGATCAGCTGTCCGCCACAATCCGGTCTGCGCCAGTGAATGACCGACTGTTTGTATTGGGCGACTTGAAGGCCCCAGTTTGGTAGCCTACTAAACGACCCTGCTACCATTGGTTGGGTGACAGTGAACATCCTGACCAACAAGCCATCGAACCTTTACTTGCTCTCGCCCCAGATTTGCTGGAGTTGCTGAGGGCGATTGGTCAACTGTGCAACCGTAAGGCTACAAGTAAGAATGGACTGCCAGGTGGAATCCTGAAAAATGACGGACTGGTGTTGGAACGCCTTCTGCTCCAACTGGTTCACTCCATTTGGGGGCACGAGGTGATGCCGTATGATTTCGAAGATGTCCTTGTGGTACCCTGTTCAACGGTAAGGGTAGCAAGCAATGTGCGACAGCTATCGGGGCATCAGTTTTGGAGCTGCGCAGACAACGTATTTGTTGGAATCCTCCTGAACCGGCTGAATACGGAAGTTTTGGAGACAAATGTTCTTGAAGAGCAATGTAGATTCCGGGCGAATCGGAGTATGATCGACCTGGTGTTTGCTGTTCGATCGCTTCAGTAAATGTGCTGGGAACGGGACCGGCCCCCGTATGCCCTCTTCGTGCACTTCACCACTTCCAATATGGTTAGATTGTTGATGGGGGCATGAGGGCAAAGGTGCAATCGTGTGGATCGAACCTTGAGTATTTTGACATTACCACTGGCGTGAAACAGGGTTGTGTTCTAGCCCCAGCCCCATTTAGTTTATATTTGAATGTCATGGTAACAGTTGTTTCTCAGGACCCTGGAGAGGATGGCGTTGAGGTAGATACGGGACGAATGGGTGCCGACGTTTCGGCGCCCCAATCAGGTTACGCACCTCAACGATGCGCGTGCTTTTGTTCGCAGATGAAAGCGCATTGACACATAATGAAGAAGAACTGTAACAGCTGGCGACGGACTTCACGTCCGCGGCATCAAAGTTTGCATTGGACACCAACACAGATACGGCGTTTTTGTTCTTCCAGCCCCTTCCAGATGGAGGGACAGGAACAGCACTCCAAATCCAAATCCGCGTCTATGGATATATTGACGACAGCTCCGCAAACTTTTACTAACTGGGTGGCAATTTGTCAACAAATCCGTCCGTGGACCGTGAGTTGAGAGCGCGAGTGGAGAAAGCTGGTGTTACTTTCGGACGTCTTGAAAGACGTTTCTACCAAAACAACAGCCTGAAGCCGAGCACTAAGCTTTGTGTCTACCGCTCAATGGTGTTGTTTATGCTGATATATGGCAGTAAAACGTGAACATTTTATCAGGGGAACGCCACCTATCTGAGCCGCTTCCATGTGCGGTGTATTGAGTATTCGGTGGTCAGACATGATTCCGAACACTGGAGTACTACGGCGAACAGACGTGAACAGAATAGAAGCCCCGCTGATGCAGAAGCAGCTCCGCTGGCTAGGTCACGGACGTAGAATGGACGATGAACGTGTCCCAGAGCAACTATTGTACGGACAAGTGGAAACAAGTAAGCGAAATTCCGGTTGCGAAGATAGCAGGATGTTGTGCAGGTAAGTTTTTCACGTTGTAATATTGATTTCAGATGTTGGGAAGACTTGGTATCGAACCAGGCGGTCTGAAGGAATATGGTCCGGACGGGCGTTAGGAAGTTCAACGAGAAGTTATTGCGCGGCCGAGGACGATAGCGCGCGGCAGGCTAGGGAACCATCGGTGCCATAAGTCGCGGTGACGTGACTATATGGAGTTGAGATGTGTGCAGTCGCGAATGCGCAGACCGTCTGGGGTTAGTAGGTCATCAACGTACTCATAGTACACTGTCAGCGAAGAGACGACGAGTATGTTAGGCTCAGGCCAGGTAGGTCACATCCACTATCCACTATGCTTCTACTAATGACTGCATCGGCGAACAGCCTGATCATTTGGCAATTAATCCGCTCCTCTTCAGAAACTTGGGTGTGTGCAGTCTTCAGCCCATTCACTGTTTCAGCTTTATCAGTGTACTGTATGATGAATGATCTGTCTGGCTTTTCGTAGCTCAATGTGGAGTTCGTTTTTCATTCTCATCTTCTCTGGGATGCACCAACATGCACTCCTATACCGCAATGCTTCTTGTATTACACTTCACAAATCTTTCTTCTGAGTGTAGATCTCGCCATTGCAGCCTCTCTCTGTTTAGTTTCCGTAACATCACAATTTCTTTGCTAGCCAACCAACTGGCTAACCAGCATTGGCCGGCTGGACACAAAGGCCCCACCGGCACGCCTCCCGGTCTTATTCCTTCGGGTTTACACTGGATATGTGGTGTGTTGGTGGAACCGCAGGTTGTGCGTCACACCTCAATTGTGGTGATGGATAGGCGCAGGCGTTCTTTTGGCTTCGGTCACTGTGACAGACTAATCCGAATCGAATGCCGCCAACCGTGGTTGTGTGTGGGAGGTCGCATTTTAAAACCACATCACGTGGAGGAGTGTGATGCGAACGAGGGTCTGAAGGTTTAGCAGATGACTTGAAGCGTGCGGTACACAAAGGAGCTATAAGTGCCATAGATCGTGGTGACACGGCTATGCGACAATGCGGTAGGTCATCAGCGAACTCACATTGCACCGTCAACTAAGAGATGATGGTCGCATTTCTCTGGGTTTACACTGAATACGGGATCCGTGAGTGGAACCGCTAGTTATGCAGTGCAAGTTGTTTCTGACGCATGCATCCTTTCGCTTCGATCACTGTGACCGGCTCATGTGAAGCGGATGCTGCCAGAGGTACAGTCTCGCACTTTTCCCAAACCTTTTCCGAGTGTGTTCGAGTCAAAGTGTATAATCACTAACACTGGACTATGTACCTGATAAGATGCTGAGAACGTCGACAGGCGGTAACTTGTGAAGCTGGTCACTGTTGACTACACTTTTCAGATTCGTTTGTAGAGGCAAACGCTTTCAAAAGAACACGAATTCAGCGTATTACTGATAAGTAGTTTGGCGGGTTGATGATTTTAGATGAGACCCAACTATGAAAAATCAGGACATCGGCTAGATTCGATGCAGCAACAGGAACAACATGCCTCAACATCGCAAGCGCACTACCAGCTGAGCTACAAAGTCACACCAGAAGCTCGGAAATTTCACCTTGCGACTCGGTTACCCACCCGTCCCATTGTCTCATATGAAATCCACCAAATGATCAAACCGATCGGCTGCCCCGGCAGCATTTCTCAAACACCTCACACTGCAATCTAACAAACCCACTGTTAGGAAAAACACTGTGTAGCGAACAAGCTCGTTTTCAGTGATTCATCATCAGGCTAAATACATCACATTTATATCACACATTTCACGGGAGAATCGTTAGGGGAGTATACGGGGGACATGTGGTTAATGAGGTCAATCAGTTCAATGTCACACTGCAATCATGTACCCACTTGAACAATGGGTCTTGACAGGCTAACCGGGTGGGGGGTTGGCCAGGGCAAATCCAGAGCCTGAACAAAACGTTTTTGGGCGCACAGGGGTGGGTTATACATTCGGATCCCAATAGCCTCTGCTGTAGACAGAATCCTACTCCTCACCNTCTGTCTACAGCAGAGGCTATTGGGATCCGAATGTATAACCCACCCCTGTGCGCCCAAAAACGTTTTGTTCAGGCTCTGGATTTGCCCTGGCCAACCCCCCACCCGGTTAGCCTGTCAAGACCCATTGTTCAAGTGGGTACATGATTGCAGTGTGACATTGAACTGATTGACCTCATTAACCACATGTCCCCCGTATACTCCCCTAACGATTCTCCCGTGAAATGTGTGATATAAATGTGATGTATTTAGCCTGATGATGAATCACTGAAAACGAGCTTGTTCGCTACACATTGTTTTTCATGACTACGCTGGGAATTTTTATGAGATTCAAACCCACTGTCATTAAACAACTGAAACAACACACTGTTGCCTACGAGGCAGATGTAACCAAATTCGACGGATTCAAAATTCTAAGGGAGTGCAGCGCCCAACAAAGCAAGGCTGGTTAGGTGAGATTGAAAATGTTGATCCAGTTCGATAGATGTGGAGAACACGAATAAACAACCCGAATGTGTGTGACCAGTACACTTGATTACAGGCACACCGAATGTACAAGATCAAAATAAAACACCGCGGTTCAAAGCCAACGTAAATCGCTGGAAAACTGTCAGATGCGACTGAAAATGTTCACAACATAGCCCAATAACTGTACAACAGAAGACTTTCAACGCTTAACGGTTAGTGAGCACGAGAACACGAGAAATCCCACCATCATCGCCTCGACAAACTCGACTGTTGCATGATTCAGTTTGGTAAACCTCGTCTAATCTCGCTGCACTTGTTACATTGGGAACAAACACGCGTTAGTTGAACTATGAACAAAGTCACAACTGGCAACCGTCTTGTTTGTCCGGAAATTATATGCCGTATGGTATGTCAGTGAAATATCGATCGGAAACGACAATACTTACGACATAATGCTTTTTGCAGTTTGCGTAGTTTCAATGCTATTCTGTATTCTGCAAAGCGAACCTCGTTCAATTGTTTCATTGAATGTAACAGCTCAAACAGGATCGGATGATCCCACTGAGAGGTTTGTGTGGAACGGCTAAGAACACAGAGAAAGTGGATGGAAAGAGTGGTAGTCAGTTGAATATACATACCTATGCACGTTATGGTGAAAGTCGCATGCAACCTGGGATTGTACCAACTTTCAACTCTGGCCTGTGTGTGGCCGAATCAGTAGGAATACAGTGAGCTACCTAAAAGGATCAGTCATACCAAAAACCATATTCTACGCAAGTTTGCAAACTTTGGAATTATTTCTACGCAACAGACTAATCAAATGCAGGGCGAAATTCAGGCATTTAGCTGCACTTCCGCTCAGACTTATCAACAGTTTGTTACATGTACGGCGGCATTATTTATCATGTTCATACAAACCGACCAACGACATCGCGATTACTTCATTTCTGAGCAGAAAATCAAATGAGGCTAAATGAAGCAATTAGTCAGAGACAAACCGTCATGCACGTTTATCAGAAAATGGAAGGAATATCAACCAATGATTGTTGGTTCGCACTTCACCGAGCAAATCTACAAATGCCTCGTGCTCTCCACAGTTGCCAAGCCTGTTACATGTTTTGCTACACCATTATGTTGTGCTACTCCTCGTAGACGATTTGCTGTGCAACGGATGATTTCATCAGGGGTCTAATGAGACTCCTTTCATATCCAGTGTTCATACACTTCAACCGTCCACATCACTTAATCAGTCGGCCCATCAATGCTTTATGCCCCTCAGCCAGTTTCCCTTGTTTGTTTGCAAACATTATTCAGTTATGAAGCTGAATTCTCAAAACATCTATCACCACGTGGTGTGTATAACTCCCGCAATCAGTTGGCCAATTTCATTGTGCCTAATCACCTCACCATTTGCGAACACTTTTCAGCGAAAATCCTATCAGACACAACCTACCCACTTCATTGATTTTTTCGAATGTAATTCAAAATCTTCCACTAGATCGCATCACACACACAAACATTTGTTTGCACCGGATTGCAATGATGAGGTACGATTTGTTTGTGCACAACGGAAAGACGAGTAAAAGAGGGGGGAGGTGGACAACCGTTCACTTACTTTCTATAGAAAGGCACTTGAGTTCCCGATGGGTGAACACACCGTTCCCAGGGTGGTGAAACTGAATCTGACAAACGGGAAGGCAATTTAAAATTTAAGCTTAATATCAGATCGATAGTAAACTGGTGTAGAACGAATACAAACGTGAACTGAAAACACTGGCTACGTGTAGTTTGGCAAGTATGGTTCGATTTGGAGTCCTTGGTGGAGTTGAGAACCAAAGAAAGCTCAATTAAACAGTAGATGGACGGTATAACTTAGAGCGACTGGTAATGCATCCTAAGGATCCAGTTTCTATGGGCGACCAGACGGACTGCGTTTACGAAATCAAATGAGGGGACTGCAATGCCAGCTACACTGGAGAGACAAGTAGACAACTGAAAGTACGTGTTGCCAAACGCAAGAGTCACACGAGGTTCCCTCCTAAACACGCCTATCAACTTCAGAAGGTAGGGAAGGATTTGACCAGCCCACTACATGCACTGTCAGAGAATCACAACGTAAGTTTTGATCAAGCTAGAGTGATTCACAAGGTTCACCTTCCTATGCGCAGCGGTGCTTTGCTGAAACTCTCACCATTAACACACAGCATGCTTGTGATAATCGCAAGGATAACAAATCCCTTTCTGCAGTGTGGCGTGGATGGACGCGTCTTATCTACGCCTGTCTCACCCCCCACTTAATGAGCAAAAGACTAAATCAATAAAGTCAGTGCAGCACAAACTGACCTAACCACGACAAATCACACGGTACCCGTGTACTTTGTTAATGTGATTTCGATTACAACACACTTGAGGTGCTTGAAACGTGGAGTATCACAACTTATTCATAACAAACAAATAACTATTTTTACAACACTAGTTTGTTGGGTTTACTGATGAAGAAAAAACAACCCTATCCGAACCTCGTGTGAAGCATCATTTTTGCTGTCCGAAAGATTATATACTTGGAATGATATCGACCAACGGCCAAAAAAATAGGCGAAATCCCGCTTAGTTAGCTTGCGATCTGTACAGAAGACCAAATATTAAGAATTAATGCGACCAGACATGGTGGATAATATGTTTCCAATGTATGACTGTCTGTGCTCGTCGAGACGTTTACTTGGTGTTGTCGGCGTGAATGTCCCTGATGCCGCAGCCTTAAATGCTTGGATTTATTGTGGCGAAATTGGTATGTATCGATTAGCAGGAAAAAATGCATTTTATTGAAAGCTGATTGGTTAGGTGGCAAATGTCATTTGTCGTAGAATGTTCAACTTTTCTACAACTCAGTAAACCCATTTCTAATGAAGACTCGAGCAGCAAACAACTACTGTTCGACTCCCGATGTCGTTCATCACTTCGAATTCAGTGTCTTACATTGTCGTACATTGTTCGGAAACCTTTACAGTGTTGGAGTATTTTTTTACGGGCAATATACTTATACGCGGAAGTCCTATTGTGGTGGATTGTCAGGTCGGAGGTGCGAGTTTTCGAACGCTCGGCCGAATACCTCAACGCGGAGTAGGTACGTTCAAAAGCCTGCCGCGACCGAATCAAGAACAACGTGCGCGACCGGATGAGTCATCGCTCGACTGGATCGGACCAACGGGCGAGGCAGGGCAGGCGAAATACGACAGACGGCCAGATCGGAGGCGT
>QNGE01003019.1:0-29438 GCA_008508345.1 Paragonimus westermani | reverse complement strand
GACCATGCTGAACAAGGTGAGTGACCGGGCTGGTTTGTGTGGAATGCGCTTCGCACCTTCAAAGTGCAAAGTGCTGCTTCAAGACTGGGGCATTTCCACCCCTACTTTCTTTATTGCACTTGAGACTGTGGACAGTTTCGCATACTTGGGTAGCACTATCTCGTCAGCCTGTAATATTGCTGATGAGATATCAGCGAGGATAGCAAAGGCACGAGTTGCCTCTGCCAAACTGTGTCATCTGTGGCGTCGAAAAGACGTTCGGTTGTCGCTGAAAGGAAGGGTATATGAGGCCTGTGTGCGTTCCATTTTGCTGTATGGTTCTGAAACGTGGCCTGTTTGCAAGCAAGATATCAACAGGCTTGCTGTGTTTGACCATCGTTGTCTCCGCCAATTGGCCCACATTAAGTGGACTGATCGCATGAGCAATGTGGCAGTTCGCCAGCGCGTATTCTGGAACGCTCGGGATGCGCGAACAATCGGTCAACTAATCACCTTGCACAGTTCGCGATGGCTGGGTCACGTGCTCCGACTGCCAGCTGAGCGTTTACCGTACCGGACATTATATACTGGGGCCACCAACAGTTGGGTAAAACCGCGTGGTGGTCAAGCAAAAACGTGGTTACGAAATATGAAGACCTTGGCTGCTCCATTGAGCAAAGTGGGCAAGCACCGCTTGCCTGGTTAGATACGCCATCCGGGGTGGTGGTGTGTTACAGTCAATGACGCACCTGTATCCATAACATTTCTAGTTCTTCCGCCTAGTCTTCTTTAATATTTGTTGACCAGCATAGTAACGTGTCCTTCTAGGATATTCCATATCACTGTTGAGGTGAGCGGCTACCCCAGCCACAGTACCTATGGTCACGCTCATGCCTGTTAGGATGATAATGAGGATGTAATTAGTATCATATGCGTCTCATCTCTCAGCAACGTGGCTGTGTTTTGATGATTCAGAACACCGTTGCCTCTCTCCATGATCCGTATCATAGCACAGGGGAAACAACGTGGTTCTACTGAATACCCCTGAAAATCCATTCAACTTACCCATTAATGGAATAGGAGTCTGTTGCTGTCGGTGATGCTGAGGCAGGGAAAGTGATTGAGTTCGAAGATGTGGTATGGATTGACTGCCAGTACGGTTTGCTTCGACCACATCTGGCCTTAAGAATTGACCAGCCACACTGGACAAACGGTCGGAGGGATGCCGAACTGTTGCGGTCTGCGGCGGGAGCGTCCCCAATAGCGGTTGTGTTTGCCACGGTTGAGCTCGCTCCATAAGTTCAGTCGAATCCAGTGATCGATCAGCAGTACGGATGAACTCGGTTTGAAGGCGAATGTTCACCAAACTAGAATGACAAAAGTTATGAAAACAATCTTGAAAAGTACGTACCAATTCACAAACAACCAATTAGTTAATTTGTAGGACTGGATTGTGGAAAGGTAGGAATGTGAGAGGCAAAAAACATTCTGGAGGAGAGTCACCACGTTCAGGTCAGAAGACCATATTACCGGAAACTGACAAATGAATGCTATAACTTTTAAGCGTATCCTCTGGAGTGGCCATTATCTACGTCAAACGTACTGACGTGATATGCCTGAAGGGTGTACAAGAATGAGAAAAATGCCTGAAAACCAAACGGTTGCTCATAAACCACCAGAAATGCATAGAACATGAAAAGAAGAAGCGGTGAATCAACTGAACACTCTGTTGGGTGAGTCGATAATAAACAGCAGTCGAACCTCAGAAAATGAATGACATTTATACTACAATCAGTGCATAAAAGATAATCGACCGTCTGAAAAATGTCATGTAAATTTCACGGTTTACCGGCACAATAACTGAGCCCTCGCTACGAAGTGTATCTCGCGTGTTCAGAAACTGGTTGTGCGCTACGGAAAGGTAGTAGATATGTGTCCATATGAGCTCTCCGAACACACCAAGGCTATGAAACACATCGTATTCCAGTCTGAGTAGTTCGTCACTGACGAAAGAACTCCGGCAAGTAAGATCTCCGTGACCTCGGTGCACACGGGCTTCTCTCAATAAATGGGAGGTCGAGCGAGAACGGAAAAAACATCCTCGTGCAGGAGACGCAACATACTAACGTCAAGTTAGTTTGCATGCTAATGGGGCTGCCCCACAGACTACGATTGTCACTCGTGCGAAGGTCGCCGTATTCTCGTAAACCTATTTCTCTCCGAGCATATTGAAATCTCAGGCACCTGTTATGAAACTGAGATGACGAAGACTACAACAGGATTTACACCAAATACCAGAACGTACGAATGCCCTAATCTACCTCACCAGTTTTTGTCATAGGTATACACCACTGAATATCCTCTCCTCAAAAACACTTCCAATCGACATATGAGTCCAGTTCTAATGTTATAAGGATCAGCGACACCATTTCAAGTTAACGACTGTCGTTTTGACAGAAAACCAACAAGAAAATAACAAGCGTATTGCCTTTACAGTGACACTGCGATTCCATACACATTTGTAACCATCCACACAAGCCTTCACACACACACACACACACACATATGGCCATTGCCTAACCAATGATCAAAATAACCAAAAAATCCGGCTGTTGATTCTGGCACTGATCAGCGTGTGGGATTGCGTCAAAATTATCTGCCTCTACTATCATCGCGAACACCGCGGCGAGTATAACAGGAGCCCTATTTGTTTCAGCGCATTTATACTGATTCATCAAAATCGAGATAAACTTTGGCGAACGACGACCGCTCATACCCCCTCATTCACATGAATGATAAGAGTGGTAGCGGGATCGAAAACTGTGCGCAAGTATCAGAGAAACTGCTCCAATGTCTGTCCACAATTCCAGTTCTTTGCACATGTGCATACGTTTATATGTATATATGCTCCACACGGGCACAACGTCCTTGTCAATGTCGCCTTGCAGACAACAACCTCTTATTCCCAGTATTTTCCAGAAGTGCTTTCAGGATTTTTGAACTGTATGGCGGCAGATTTCTACCTCAGGATGCTACACATACAAGTGCGAGTATTATAAATCCAGTGAGCTACACGAATTATCAACTGATCACGGTGAAGACACCTACTGTCGTCCAAATATGTCACCCAAACAATGTCTGACACAAAATCCCATTCAGGGACGTGCCGTCTCGATGTATATGATGACATTTAGAAACCGATTTCCACGCATGACGGAAGTTATCTGGCTTTGCAGCATCCAGTGGAATGATGTCCCCAAAGCAGTGCACCTCTGTGTATGTTCGACAACAGGATGACAATGCGCGAAAGCTCATTGCCAATGGACTGCAAACAACATCGGCCATCGGATGAGCCACCGCTCAACGAAATCAGAACGGACGAATAATGGCAGGCAAGGAAAACACAAACTGAAAGGGTCCTCAGATGCTGGCCTGCTAATTACAATACTGTGCAAGTAGTATCGGTAAAACCAATAAACACCTGAATAACGCCAGAAAGATAAACAGGCAAAGTGTACCTGAAATAATGAACAGACATAGCAAGTGCACTTACAGCAGTGGTTCGAACAAAATACAGAGGTGTAATCCGTAAGTTTGTTGGTGGAGTGTTATGTAGAGTCCTACAGATGTCTCTGTGATAATCTGGAGCGTGTAGGTTACGGAACACCGGCTGCGTGCGTTCTCGACCGTCACCCAGAGACTCAGGTAAATTGTGTGCATATGTATGGACGGCCCGATTTTCCTGTCAGCCCAGACAAAGGCTTGGCTGAATCACGAACTCATAGGCTGGTTGCGTTCGTAGGCCCCCGAGCGCGGGCCCGTGCACAGGATAGCAGTGGCCTTGGCAATCTGTGGGCTGTAGATTCCACGGCCGTTGCATGCGCCCGATGTGTGGGTGGCACATACTGATGGCATGGCAGTCCAGACAACGACCTTGACGAATGGACAATGTGATGTGGCGTGACACACGCAAAGCAGTTGAGGGTGACAGGCTGTGGAAGTGTATACTGCTGCTGTGTTGTGGACTGGAGTGCCAGCCCATAATGCAATCGCACGCGCGTCCTGGGTGCGAGCGCGTTTGTCAATGCGGATTGGGCATTACCCACTGCGCATTGTTGATCATCTATTTGCTAAAATACGGCATTTCTCAGTCGTGTGGCCCATCCCCTATTGAGCCGTGTCGTCCCACCTCCTGTCAACACGGTCTACCTGGCCATTTTATTCGGGTTGGACACGACTTGTTGAGTAGTAGATTTCGCTTGAAACAGCTCGTTCAAAAATGTTGTCCGCGCTGAGTTGCTCTGTAATCTGATGCGAAAATTAGAACACACTGATACACGGTGACTAAGATAACAATGTGCCCATTTGGGGATGGGGGGGACAACTGGTGATAAATTATTCTCACAATTTACGTATGAAGCATACGCAAAATATAGATATAAAGGGGCATTATTAGCTGGAACTGGCTACATTATTTCGTTGTAACTTTACCAGCACCGTCTACAGCGTCATACGAGACAATCGGTATATGCCTTGCAATAAACGTCAGGTCTCAATTCTCAGTGGCTTCAATTTAGACAATGAGTCTCGTCAACGCATCTCCATGCGTCGTGTGTTAAATTAACTGAAAGTATGCCGTTGAATGTTCTGCTACGAACAAGTCCGTCTCACATGACCACTCCATCATTCGACTTCGATCAGGTGCAATGCAATTTTGACAGTTGTTCGGCTATGTGACCAGACTGTGGTTACGCGGTTTCTGTGGTTTGTATCCATGGTATCTTCAAATAACAACGTATTTGTCTTGCGTTTCTCGAATGCAACATTTGTTCTAACAAACGCCTGTTATCTATTTGGCTGATTAAACTCGTTTGCCGTTCCAGAAGTTTGAGTTGGGTATTCGAATGTGTTTGAAATACGGTTGTGTGTGGTCTGTTAATTGATGTTTTTATGCTCAGAGTATTTGTGTTTATCATGCAGAGGCGGTGTAGAGCAGACGCAGGCGGCATTTTCGTAGAAGTACTCTTTTCTCCTACCATTCGGTGTTAGAAGCATCTCTATGTGTTCGTTATTCACAGCATACGAACACCGACCGTCCTGGATGACTAGATGAAGTGAGGTGTTTCATCTTTGCTCATGCTCGTAGAGTCCGGATGCATAATGTGGAAAACCGCCAGCGAGCCAGTGTCACATGCGAGTTATTTTGAAACGCTCGGAGATGATGATTGACAGTGCTGACTGATAGGAATGTGAAGCCTGTGGCGGATATCAGTCCTGTTACCGCTGACCAACATGGGTTCGTGTGACAGAGCCCTGTCCCGCCAACTTGATTTGCTTCTTCGATGAAATCCTAAGTCAGTTGGACGAGAGCGAGAATGTGGAGGTCGGTTACTTGGATTTCAGGAGCGCATTGGACTCAGTTAACCGCCTGTTGCTACTCCACAGACTTGAGATATTTGGTGTTCGTTCAACATTGCCAGAAAGTGTGGAAGAGTTCCCGGGGATCCGGGATTTTCACGCAGAGATAACCGGATAGGGTTGCTCAATGTGTGTGTGTTGATTTCTGTTATGTCTAGGGGAATGAGCGCTGTGCCATTGTTGTTTTTAATTTTCATGTGTGCTCTGACGATACGCGTGAAATTTCCCTTATACACATTCGTTGATTATGTCACGGTTATGGGAAGTGCTGATAGCACACGTATACAGAAAGACGTGGGTGGTCAGGTGAGTGGCATCTAGCGTTGGCTGTAGACAATTGTAGCCAGCTGTTTGCTGGGGATTGACCAGGGTTGTCCAGTTTACTTTGTGCACATTACGTTGGGAATGAGTAAACTCGTTTACAGATATCCAAAGACGTAGGATTTCTCATGGCATATTATTTTAAGCTTTCCAAATCTTGTCTGGAGATGTTAAAATACTAGGGAGGAAGATGTTTACTTCAGTGGAAGTGGAAGCGCTATTATCATCCTATAAACGGCGCTTGAGGTCACATCCGAAGTTCTCTGTGTAAGCCTGGAGCCCTGATTCGGTGAATCATGCTAACAGGCCTGAATAGAATCGAAGATGTTTCACGAGGCTGCTGAAGTGGATTGATGTACAACTCGTATGAAGAGAGATTGACAAACATTGGCCACTTTCCGTTTGGGCGAATAGGGTTTGTGTGGGAACTTATAGAAAGCTTCAAAGTTCTGATCTGGTTAGTATCTGTGAAGTTGAGGCGGAATCCTTTTTCCAGTTGCGGGCACTCTCGCACCTGGGTCGTTAGGAAATGAAGTTGGCGATAGCGTAAGTTGCTACGTAGTTTGGAACGAACTCTACCGTGTATCGGGTAAACAGGAGTTGAGACACGCTTAAACAGAGTGTAATATCCTCAGATCGTGTGATAGATCTCAAGAGGAAGTTCGATGTGTTGTTCATTTTCCTACCCGAGCCTGCAGTGAGAGGTAAAATTGCGCTGAACTCCTTCTTACTTACTTTCTCGTGAATTGAAGTGCTTCATAAGTGGCGTGACATATTTCGTGATTTGGGTGAGACATGACTGCCAGGAATCCGGAGTTCGATTGCATTAGAAACACCTATGGAGACGTCAAACGCTGTACCGCTTAGCCCCGAGACCACACGACGCAGCGGATTGGCCAGGTAGCTGAGTCCAAATAGGAACGTTTTGAGTTATTGGTGTGGCTTCGTAACTCAACTGGTAGGGAAAATCTGGCAAGTTTCGACATGCTTTTTCTGTTGCCGGTTAGAATCAAACCGAAGCCCAACGTTTCGTAGTCGGATCTTATCTAGATTTAAGTTAGTCAATTTTTGGTATTTACCTGCCATGACTATAATCTCATCACCCCTACGGTTATCTCAATTGCAAAGACAATCCTAATGGCCGCGAGTGTAAGACCCATGGAACAAAATCAGGTAAGCCAGCGACGATTCTTCAGTGGGAGAATAAACTCATGTGTATCGGTGATCGCAGTGAATTTGTGTTTGGATGACACTGGTAGATTGAATTGTTCAGCTCGTTTTCATTTGATAACACATAGGATTACACATGGAAGTGAAGTTTTTTCTCTCAGAGCGTTGCAGCAATGTACACACTAAGATGCTCAGTGGTGCAAGAAACTGGATAGATCATAACTCAGGCACCGTGAAGCCCTGAAGATGGAATATTGGAAATCTGCGTTTGTTTATGTCTTTATTCTCATTGTAGTAATGAGCATATGTGAAATTAGTTGTTTCTTGTCCTATTTTAAATGTGATATGCTGTCCAGTTCCCGTGTGTGTGAGTTCATTTGTAAGTCGGTTCCTCGGACGGCAGACAATTTGGGTTTACATAGATACGTGTAGGCGTCGCACTCTCTATCTTGCGTGTTGCACGAGAAACCGTTAGACAACCGTCCTCAGTAGATGCGAGATACGGAATGGACCTACACACTACTGTTGTGGATGTTGTGTGTTGACCGTGCCACGATGAAAGCAACTTGTTGCGTTATCGAGATCGGTGTGGACAGCTCGTTGAAAAATGTTGTTCACATTGATATAATGATGAGTCGAATTGGACAGCAGTTGCCCGGGACTGTTGGTACCAGGTCACACTCATGAAACCCAAGTAAGTAAACGACGTGCCAGCATTGCGGCAACTGAACCGCGTATTGAACTGCCTTCTAGTTATGCCACCTGTGGTAAAAATGTGGAAGAGACCACTACGGAGTTCAGTACAGAGCACGCCACCGGTTGCTTGTACATCGATTCGAGGGCTGCTGAAAAAATCCATTTCAACGGACAGTGTTCATGACTTGCAAACTAATGGCTGACCGTGCCCATAAACAGATGACTGTCCTGCCACTTCACTTTCACTGTTGTATAATAAGCAGCTTCGTTGGAGAGTAGTATACTACTCATAATTAGTGAGAACATATGGGGATTAAAGTCAAGTGTCAGCGCCAGGAATACGAAGTGTCAAAAGCGACTATTAAAAAGGTGTGTACGCGCTATGGAAGAAGTGCCACGAAGACCATCGACATTGTATTGTGGTACAGTATGTGCGAATATGCATCAGTCATGTAAGGGAGTGTACGCGTTCGTGGTTTTATGTTTAAGCATAACCTGTGCAGGATTAATGTAGTAAACAACGCTACAGGCCATAGACTGATTAGTAGCATTAGCCTTCATTCGCTCCGGGTTACCATCGTGCTGTTACTGATAGTCCAAACCAAAGGTTAAACGTAAAACTACATCCGGCATGAACATTCCCCTTGAAAGAAATTATCAGGTTCACTTTTATTGCAATGTCAAAATGTTGGTTTGGTAATGGGGCTGCCCCACAGACTACGATTGTCACTCGTGCGAAGGTCGCCGTATTCTCGTAAACCTATTTCTCTCCGAGCATATTGAAATCTCAGGCACCTGTTATGAAACTGAGATGACGAAGACTACAACAGGATTTACACCAAATACCAGAACGTACGAATGCCCTAATCTACCTCACCAGTTTTTGTCATAGGTATACACCACTGAATATCCTCTCCTCAAAAACACTTCCAATCGACATATGAGTCCAGTTCTAATGTTATAAGGATCAGCGACACCATTTCAAGTTAACGACTGTCGTTTTGACAGAAAACCAACAAGAAAATAACAAGCGTATTGCCTTTACAGTGACACTGCGATTCCATACACATTTGTAACCATCCACACAAGCCTTCACACACACACACACACACACACACACACACATGGCCATTGTCTAACCAATGATCAAAATAACCAAAAAATCCGGCTGTTGATTCTGGCACTGATCAGCGTGTGGGATTGCGTCAAAATTATCTGCCTCTACTATCATCGCGAACACCGCGGCGAGTATAACAGGAGCCCTATTTGTTTCAGCGCATTTATACTGATTCATCAAAATCGAGATAAACTTTGGCGAACGACGACCGCTCATACCCCCTCATTCACATGAATGATAAGAGTGGTAGCGGGATCGAAAACTGTGCGCAAGTATCAGAGAAACTGCTCCAATGTCTGTCCACAATTCCAGTTCTTTGCACATGTGCATACGTTTATATGTATATATGCTCCACACGGGCACAACGTCCTTGTCAATGTCGCCTTGCAGACAACAACCTCTTATTCCCAGTATTTTCCAGAAGTGCTTTCAGGATTTTTGAACTGTATGGCGGCAGATTTCTACCTCAGGATGCTACACATACAAGTGCGAGTATTATAAATCCAGTGAGCTACACGAATTATCAACTGATCACGGTGAAGACACCTACTGTCGTCCAAATATGTCACCCAAACAATGTCTGACACAAAATCCCATTCAGGGACGTGCCGTCTCGATGTATATGATGACATTTAGAAACCGATTTCCACGCATGACGGAAGTTATCTGGCTTTGCAGCATCCAGTGGAATGATGTCCCCAAAGCAGTGCACCTCTGTGTATGTTCGACAACAGTGCCATCGTCTATCGCAGATCAGGTCGATGTTCGACAATGTCAGTTCAGCACATCAGCCTCACAACTTTTGCAACGCGTAAAACGGTGTCTCTCCTCGCGGCTGTATGTTATTATGCTCCGATCGTCCGTAACGTGAATATATCCGAATCAACACAAAAATCATTTTTGTGCATCTTTCGCTCATCTTCTTTTTAAATTGAAGTTCTCCACTTCGTCCCGATTTAATTTCTTTCAGAATGGTGCTTACCATGATGCACAGGCATACAGCATCATCGGTTGACGCGTGTTGATACTGCGGCTACCCTGGTAGTCAGCCTACCCACAATTTTGATTTCTAATTTTGGAGTCCGTCTTTTTAATCCTTTCCGCTTTGGGGAATTCGGACTTATCTAAAATTAATTACATGTGTGATCAGAATAAATGAAGTGCTACTCCGGAGAACATCACATGAATTGTTGCTTTTCGATTTTTCACTCAAATTTTCTCTTTGTTTTATGGTCAGTTTTAGAGAATGTATCATTTATTTTGTTGATCCAGAGTGTCTTCGCTCATGAATGTTCAGGATGAGACCCCTTTGTAGATTAGCAACAGAACGATCACAATTTTTCATCGGTTCAGGTTCTTGCTCCCACCAGGAGCTTACTGGGTGCACTTAGTGTGCAGATGTCTCACTCCGTTGGGAACAGGCACAACCACACTGCACATTAATCAGGGTATTTAAGTAGTACTACAAGAAACCGAATAACATCTATACGAATGGGATTCTGTCGGTCGTATCCTCTAAAAGTATGGACCTAGGAGTACTGTGTTGTACATTCGTAACCACACCAACACCTAAGTATTGAAACTGTGATTTGTCTTTTTATCACGAGATGATTCTTTTGTACACGGTGTTTCATTATTTTTTGTAACACCATCATAACACCATAAAACGCAGGCCATCAAGAGAAAAATGCGATCCTCTGTGAGCGCCGGTTTATCAGATAATTCTGCAACAAACCATTTACAGTATTATCCTTTCTTCCAGTCACTTTCTCGAAGCGTAACCCCATGATGAAGTTTGTATGGATTGAGGTCAATGTGTTTCAGTGCCCGATAAACCGAGCGCCTACTGGTCACAAGTTGTTGGGCCAACTTGCTTGTCGAAAACAAGGAGCTTCAGTTGGCAGCGATGACAACATTATCCTTCAGTCCCTCCGTGGCGACGTGTACTCAACTGGTTTGTTGACACCTTCCCATCATGGAATCAATCTTAAGTAAGCAATCTTTCAGAACGACAAAGTAGCAAATAAGTCTTGTTTTCTATAATTGACCACGAGGCTAATTACAGCGCAATAAATATGAATCAGTAGCTAAGAGGAATCAGAAAAAATTTTCAGGATGGTTTTGGTCGATGTATACATGCAAAAGCTACCCTATACTCTCTTCAATGTGCAAAACCAGTTTGGTTTCCCAAAAGTTCTATTCCATTTGCAGCAACTGGTTTGCTGGATGCTGAATTGAACCGACCTAAGTGAAAAGAGGTTATCAGTCCAGTAAACTAACCGGTTTGGGTCATATCAGTAGTAACGATCAGAAAAACTAATGGTTTGCTACGATTATCTCGTGACTTCTCAACTGATCGAAATGAGACGTATCAATATTCACTGCTTGGTTTCGGGGACCTGCACTCAAAATCAGACGGCAGCAAAGTCATCGCCAACACTGACTTTTCAGCAGTCTATTCATCAGTGGATGTCAACACGCACAGTGGATTATCAACAGGCATTACGGATTGCATCAGCACAACCGCCTGTCGTTTGGTGTGAAGTGTGCTCCAACGATCTCTCAGTAAACACGGGACACGATACCAGGTCGTTTAACACGCACGGTACCTTACTTGGACGATATTATCAACGTGAGTTCTATGGTTGCATGATTTCAGTCACATCTTGCTTCGATTTTTAAACCCACCGAACTGCATGATTTATACGTTAGGCCGAACAAACGTTCCTTCTGCATTGAATGTATTCAATACCTAACCAGGAAGTTCGTAGAGCAGACCCATAGGCGATCGAAACTACAACAAAAATGCCCCAGTGGCAAATAGGACCACCTTCCAATTGTTCCTAAGTCTGGTGAACTAATACAATAATTGTGTGTCTCATGTGCGTGCGGTTCGCCTACCACTGAATAATGCACCTACGAAGAATTGTTCACTGCTGTGGTCAAAGGCCTGCCAGTTTATATTATTATCAAACGTACCGGGGAAATCTTGACTTCCAAGTTACTTTTAATCCACTACGATACATAATTGGAAATGTGTTACTACGATACCGTCTTCGAAGCCAATTTGAGAAATCAATGTGTTTTGGACGCACATGTGTTATCCTGTCATAACAGAACAGTCAGCTGTAAAACCTAATTCAATTCTATCAATATCGATGGGTGATGACGTGCAAAGGCTTTTTTCAGACGTATTCTGTAATCTAACAGAAAATATCAGAAGTGTGTCAGAGGTAGCAGAAAAGGAGGCTCTTTTATTACAACTTATTTAGTACCCCCGAAATAGTTGAACAAGTGAGTCAATGCATGAAAGAAACGGTTTTCTCGTTGTGGTCACGGAGTGTTTGTTGCTAGCACATCATGTGTTGATTCTGGCAGCTTTTCAGCAACACAATAAAATAGTGATACTCGGGCACGAAGTTGGGAACCGAAAGGTAAATCGAAAGTTTGGTTTAGGTCTGTAAAATTGCGCAACGGCGGCAAACTATCCGTTGTTTGTCCTCATGTCTTAAGGTTGGCACACTGTGACTGAACATGCTTTCCCACGCCTGTGTATCAGGCTTGAATCGCCATGTGATAACAGTCGTTGGATTTATTAATTAGGATGTGGAACCATCTGCACATGGTTATCATGGTGAGTGTGTCGATGCCATACAAAGTCATCCGTGGATTACCCACGCTCTGCGATTCCAGATTAAGCGAGCAGTTGAGCGTTTGTGGCTGACATGAGTAGGGCGCTGTTTAGATTTGGAATCCGTGTGCATGACCATTTCAATCACGGGCTTGTCGCCAGCGACCGTTTGTGTTGTGGTTCTCGTCTGTGTTATTGTTGGTGCTGCTTCCGTTGGTGTTGGTGATACCACAGTGGTTGTTATCAGATTGTATTTAGAGCTGAAGCGGATGCCGATTCCTTTCCATACCGACGTCGTGAGCGAGATTGGATTGTTGGTGTCGCCAATCTCGAATGAACGTGTGCGAATCGTGGTCGATTTACGTCGGCAGTCTGCAGGTATCAGCAGCAAACTATACTGATCTTTGCCCACAAGCGAGAGTGGTTGAGCGTTCAGATTAGATAATCCGGTCGTGCCTAGTGTGAGGTCAATGACGCAGTGGTCAACACGGTTGCTCCATGAATGCGTGGTCGAAGTTCTAGTTTGGGCCGTGGAAATGATATGCAATACTGACGAGCTCCAATCAGAGCGAAACTCGAGTCTAGTGCGTCTTCTTTTGGAAAGAGGCTGGCTGGAAAGTCTGTCTGAATGCGAACGCTGCGATCAATTATGAGTGATTTTCAACCTGAAAATTTGGACATTTGCATAATAAGCGGAAGTTCAACAAAACAATTTGTATGATGAAACCTGACAAGGTGAAAAGTTTGTAAAGTTGAAGAATTAGGCAAACATACAAAATATACTCATTGAACCTCAAATTCACCTGCAATTGCTCACGTCATACTGCGCTCGACTGCGCCAGACTGGGAGCCATACAGGTATTTTTGTCGTTTTCGAACGATCCACACTAAGACGAACGCATCCCACTGCGTCTGAAATGACTGAGTCTCTGTCTTGTTCAGTAGCGTGGGAAAGTCCACTTCTGGTAAATCACCCTTTCTGAAGATACGCATAGCTTCAACGTTTGCACCTCTGTGGTGACGTGTTCTTCAGTGTCGTGAACGGTACAGAGTTGGGTGAACCAGGTAGTGACACATGCGATCGCGCACAATCCTCGCATTTGCAAGAACCCAATTTCAATCATCTGCGTTTTGAGCTATAAAACGAAGTTGCTTTTCAACTCATCTGTGGAAAACACACCTGACAGAGAGTAGGCGGGAGAAGTGCTGCAGGTTGCCTAAGATTCATGTTAGATTACTCACGCTCCTGTCCTCTTTACAAGCGTCAGTGGTGGGTGTCGAACTCGGTCTGGTCGACGCCTATCAAAATCTGCGATGACTGTGATGATTTAAGATTCGTTCGCTTGCAAGATGCCACTTATTTGTCAAGCTGGCCTTACCAGGGAGTTAAAGTGCTACAACAGGGTATAATCATGATTATTCCCCGTCCTATATAAGCCGATTCAGTTATCTGGGCTAGCTGGTTAGCTGGACACTCCATCGAGGATCTAGAGAGCGTGGTTAAAATCAAAATGGCCTAGTTAGGTGAACTGACTCGAGTGATCATGTGTCTGCTCTAGTCTGATCGAGCAAGTCGCAAACGGAACCTCTGAGATTATGTAACAGAATTGTATGTTTGACAAAATTGGTTTCTTTTCCACATCTTTACTGCTTGGGCTGCAGCATCTTCGGTGTCTTTGCAATGACAATGTTTGATACCGGGGTACTATACAGTTGCTCAGAGACTTCGAATACGGAATTGCTGGACTCTTCTGGGATATGGGGAAACGGTGACCCACTGCGACCTGTATCTTGACATTTCTTTGACTACTCAGATACGAGCGTTTATCGAATTCGGAAGGGCCTTCGGAACAAAATATTCGACACCGTCCTTGTGAATCACTAAAATCATCGCGCCCTCGGTTGAAAAATTAGGTGCCGGTAAATGAACAGCCGTGCCCAAACGACACCAGTTAATTTTACATAGTGACAACCGTATTATGACTCTCATCTGTGAACTCAGTGAAGTCCCGGTTAGCGCTCTCATCAACTCATAGTAAGAACAATTTGTCGCATGCATGACAGAAAACAGTTTGCAACCAGCATATGATTTCGATGGAGAAATTCGTCACAGTAGAGACGTTGACCGAACACTTCTGTGGTAAATGGAAGATCCAATACTGCGACGTAAATGGATATAAATTCAGCCATTTTGGGTAGTAGTATTGGCCTACCAGTTACTTACCTGTAGGCAGGACAACCGTCAGAAGACGAGGAGAATCCGGAATTGGAAGCTTTCAGAATGCACTGGTCCGATTTGCGGCTGAATAGTGCCGGAATTTTGATGCGCCAATTGCGAGAGGGAATAAACGTTCCGGTCATACCGGCGGATTTTAGAGAGGCAATTGTCAAAGAATGTCATCAGCTGGCTCATACGGGTTGTCATCGAACCTATGAAATGCTGAAACAAAGAGCATAGTGGCCGGAAGAATGACGTTAACAATCATGTGCGGGCGTGCCAGCAATGTCAGTAAGAGAAGAGCACTAACCACCCCAGTCAGTATCCCACCCAACCGATTCCGGTCAGTAAGATTGGAGAACTGTGGTCGGTGGATGTGATGGGACCCTTTCCAGCAACGACCTCCGGAAATCAATACATCATAATCATGACCGAACACTTCACAAGGTGGATCGAAGCAGCCGCTATACCCGATCAGCGCGCAAGCACGGTGTGCAGGGCTGTGATGGAGCACATCATAGCGGATCACGGAATACCGCGAAGCATATTGACTGATCAAGGCCCCTGCTTCGAAAGTGAGGAGTTTCGGAACTGTTTGGAGCGTTTGGGAATCAAGAAAATACGCACAACTCCATATCATCCTCAATCAAACGGATTGACGGAGAGGAACAATCGCACAATCAAGGAATGGTTGGCTGCGAAAGGAGGAAGCTGGGAAGAAACGTTACCGTTGATTCTGTTGGCCCACCGCTGTTCGCCGCAAGGGACAACGAAAAAGTCGCCATTCGAGCTAATGTATGGGCGCGTGCCACGCTTGCCAGTCGAACGGGAGATTGGTTTATGGGGAGACCGACGGATGAGCTTGCGTGAATTAGCAGAAGCTCGAAGATCGACCAACCGAAAATTGAAAAACATACAAGAAGCTTCTAAGGAGCAATCGACTGCGAGGTTATCGGGTCGAAGGACTGTGCTTGAACGTGGTTCTAAGGTTAAATGCCGAGACCGGTGGAGCGTGGAGGCAACAGGACCTGGGTTTAGAAAGCTCCTGGCAACATGGAAAGGACCGTATGTGGTAGCTGAACGTCGTGGCTCAGTGTATCTGATAAAGAATGAGAACAATCTACACCGAGTCCACGGAAGCCAATTTTTATACATGACATGACACTCTGTTCATAAGAGAATGCACACCATGTGTGTCAATAGCATCGAGGCCGGCACGCAGATCGTCCAGAGAACGAAGAGAACGTGAACGACTTTTGTTACAACTAAAACAATCTTTGCGGTGGGAGGAGTGTAGTGAGGACGGATGTTTGCACTGTACTACTGTAGTGAGGATAGACGGTCGCACCATATTACTCACATCACTATTCAGTAGCCGCTGGGATCTAAATGATCGCGGGATAAATACGGGAAAGTTTTTTGCAGGATCGTTGGAAGGCAGAATGACATTGACTTTCACCACAAGATGGAACTGAGACATGATGTCCAAAGCGACTGGAGCATCCTCAGAAGAGTGCGATGTGCAACTGAGTGTTTTTGATCCTAGTCCCATTGAGAGGCTTAAGTGGTGTATTGGTTTCTCCAATAAAGCAACCTCCGTGTCGTCCGCCTTTTGGATTCACAACACTACTTCCACTACCACTATTCAGTGGTGAGTCGACAGTATAGAACGAAATGGCCGTGGGACAAATACGAGAGAGATACAGGAAGGATCATTGAAGGGAACCATCTTATTGAATGGCTTTTTCTACATGGAGGGACTGAGATTTGTCGTCGAAAGCGACCGGAACATCTTCAGATGAGTGTGATGTGCAAATGTTTGTTCGTAGTCCCGTTCAGACGTATAACCGGGTACTCGTTCCCCTGTTTAAATAACTTTTGTGTCATCCGTCTTCTCGATTCGCAACACTCATTGTCTAATTGAGAACAGCTAGGAAAACAGATGGTGTCAGTAAATTTCCAGGCAGCGGGCAAGCGAATTCTACTGCTCGATCAAATCCTCTTTCACTAGATTGGTTTCGGAGCCGGGATCTACCGCTGCATACGTTGCGACTGTACCATGTATTGAGTCGATTTTCACCGGTACTATTCTCAGCCTTTTACGCCCTTCAACTGTGCTAGCCATATTACAGGTTACCTGATGATCACTACCATTCTCGGCCACGGGCTGTGTGTGCGTGCGGTGCAGCAGGCTATGGTGACACCCGCCGCAACCGACAGCACCACAATGCGACCTGACCCCGCAGTATGAGGCTCGGTGGTATGATTTGAGGAAAACAAATCAACATCCAAGCCGTCGCAATCTGTCCCATCTCATGGGTACACTTATGGCTAAGAAGGAATCACACGCCTCGAGAGTGTGTTTCTGAGAGCACAACACACAAATAACTTGAAAGTATTTTGCCCGGTCTCGACTAACGAGAAAGCTGGATGGTTCGAAGGGGACACTTTGTGCATCTTGTCGGCTGCTCCCAGACGAATGCGCTGTCTTCGATTCCTTCCGTTTACTTTCATCGACTACCTGACCATACCTGCCGCGTGCAATTCTCACACAACGCGAGATAAACTCGGTCGGCTCATCAAAGGACGGCTCTAGTGTCATGCCAAAGATCAGGTCTGCAGCTTCCGCCCACTTATGTTGTAGGTGAACTGGTAAGGCTCTCACAATACGCTCCAGTGTTGTCACCGAGTTGAGGTCGGCCATATAGTTCATTTGGCTCAGTGCAATAGAGCAGTTTTGTATTTACATAAAAAATTGCTATAAAGTTTCGACGCTGTTGTCTACACATCGGCCGTTAGGCAGTAGCTCATCTATCATAGATCTAGTGACCAAATAGGGCTGTCCGCAAAGTTCCCTTAGCAGCTGCCGTGTTTTGCGATAGCCAGCGCTGGGTTCAAGCATGTCACACTCATCATTTGACTCACTATCTCGATCCTTGCAGTAATATATCGGGCAAAAGGAGTCTCTGACAATCATCCGATATCTTAGATTCAACAGAGCTCACGAACTGCCGCACAAATATCCAATAATTCATGGGGTTGCCATCAAAAAATCAAGTTCAACCTTCGGCAGTGCCAAGGTTGCGGATAGTGGGGCTGGTGCGGAGCTGAGCGCTGTGTTTACTCCAACTTATCTAAACTGGGTTCTGCGATTTCTCACCAGTGGAACCACCCCATACTTCGTTACCAGTTTATCATGCTTCAAATCAATTGCGGCCTCAACGCGGTCACGAAAATTCGCCCCCAAGATAGTCTGACGTGCCTCGGGCGCAATGACGAACGGTTGTTTGACTACCTGACCATCGATTCGAACACCATATTCTGCCAGGCCATCAACTTTCAGAGTAAACCCACCAATCGTTCGGACTACCATCGCACACGGCCGCACAGTCTTTCCTGGCCGCAGCCCAATCAATGAAATCGCGGCCCCAGTGTCAATCAAACAGTACTCCAATTTACCATCGACTTCTAACCTAGCCTGAACCACTGTCTCATCAACCGCCCCTATCACCGGATCCCCATTCCCAAACAAAGAACAATCAACAAATCGTGTATTAGCGTACGACCTTTTCTTGCCGAGTGGGCAAAATCTTCGCCAGGGTCCACGTCTTCCACAGCCGTAACAAATGTCGCGACGGCTCTCCTCCTTTTTCACTTTCAAAGCCGTCACCTCCTCAGTCAACTTTTCCACCGTGCTTCGAAGGTCATTCAGTTCACTCGGTCCGCTCGCCTCCACCTCGTTGACTGTCGCAGCATTTTCTGCTAGCAATTGCCGAGCTGCATCGGCCAACTGTTCCAGCATCATAGGATGTGCGATGAGAGCAACCCTGAGCTGATCCCGGACTGTTGGTGGCACTCCGTCCAAGAACTGTGCCGTCAGCAGGCGTTGTTCTGAGTCTTGGTCCAAATGTGGCAGGGCTCTTGACAACGCTGCCCGCAGGGACATGGCGTAGAAAAGAGCGTCGCCTCCTGGTCCAAGCCGGTCGCCCTAGAACCACCTCATTGACTCCTGGCAGTCGGCGGGGCTGTCGAACCCGGCGATCACCGCCTCCTTCGCGGCGGCCTACTACAATTTTTCAGTCTCTTCTGTGATAAGCTGTAAGCCTCCCGAACGTCAGAAAATTCCGACTAACATGATGACGCCAGTACACTAATAACGTCAGCGACCGAACCACCGAGCATCGTAGACACAGTGTATTTTTCATGAACATACTCGCTCGAAACCTGTATCCACCCACACACGTCCACTGTAAGTGTTCTCGGCACTTCTAGGTTAGTGCCGTCACAGCTAGTCTCAGCCATGCTGAAGACAGGCTGTTTCAACTTGATCGTATACCACTGACCAATTCAGCTTGACAAACCACGACATCACGTGATGGACAAGACGGTTGGGCTTGCAAACCTNTTTCATGAACATACTCGCTCGAAACCTGTATTCACTCACACACGTCCACTGTAGATGTTCTCGGCACTTCTAGGTTAGTGTCGTCACAGCTAGTCTCAGCCATGCTGAAGACAGGCTGTTTCAACTTGATCGTATACCACTGGCCAATTCAGCTTGACAAACCATGACATCACGTGATGGACAAGACGTTTGGGCTTGCAAACCTGACAACCGACATCCCTCGCACGCCCAAACGCTCATCACGTCAAACCCACGATCCAAACAGCGGGAGAATGAGTCATCGCTACCAATTTGTGCCCTCAATCCAATTGCCAATTACCCGCCACTCAGAACTGTACCTAGTGCTTTCGACCGCTGACAGTGCCTGACCCATTGAACCCACGCAATCGGAACAACATTGGTGCTTCAACATTCAGCGAAACGAAACTGCCCTTATCGGCCACCTGCTACCCATCCACCTAGTATACAACCACGCCTAGATGGTTCACCGAACCTGAAATATCTGTCTGAAAAACCGTTCTCCAAAAACTGCTTATTGCACACACACTTCCAGTAGTCTGTTCGTGGCTTAAGCAACTCACCGTTCGGACAGGTTCCCATTATGCCTCCTCGTGGATTGCAGTGTACAACTCTATGAAGCAATACAACACTTGGGAATGTACTGAACAAACGTGGATGGATTCAACACTGTACCGACTGAAACGATTAACATCATCCGAGTTCTCACACAGCTCGAGTGAATTTGCTCCCACTGCACTATACCAACTCTTGTCCCATCCACGACCTTCGAACACCTAGGCCTCCCACTACCCC
Organism: Paragonimus westermani; assembly: GCA_008508345.1. NCBI lineage: Eukaryota > Metazoa > Platyhelminthes > Trematoda > Plagiorchiida > Troglotrematidae > Paragonimus > Paragonimus westermani. Next base: position 9,670 of record QNGE01003019.1, on the reverse strand, counting down.
AACGACGTGGCTTGCACGTGAACTCTTCCACATGTGAACACTGACCTCCTCACTATGCCGGACTCAATCCATCGAGCCTCCTACGGTGATTGTGACCGCATCGATTCCGGTTGTCAGGAGCAAGCGGTCGAAGCTACAATCACTTGAATGATTTGAAAATAATTCTTCTGAAATGCTACTCATGAAAATGGGAGGTACACCACTGTTCCTAACGCTCTCTCAACCAACCTGATTCGAGTAGTATGTTCGCCAGTTACACCTGATAAGCGTTACACACCCTCTCCTTACACGGTACATGTACTACGAACCCATGATCGTTAAGCCTAAGGCGAACTGAATCGAGCATGAACAACGATGAGATCCGATCACGGGTGACAACCCGAGAAACCCGCGACCATGCCCAACAGAGTGACAACACCTATAAATGCCCATAAGTGACAGGCCTTGAGACGAGAGTTGTCCACGGTTAGGGAGTGTGTCGTCCGTCCCAGACACATTCCAACCAGAACAGCCAAAATGTAGGAGGCAGCAACGAATATTAACACGTTCACTGGATTTGACAGGGATAAAACAGGTCGGTGCTCAATCAGTTGGCGATAACTTGACAGCTTGATTCAATATCATGTCATCAAAATGGCTCGTATGCGGGTTGCGCTTACCACACGGTCCAATGACCAGTTGTAACGATGTTAGTCTGAACTATTGGAAACACAACTACGCCTGTTGATTGCTAAACACCCGGATCTATACCTGGTCTAGCTCGTGTTCAAATGCTCTGGCCGTTGAGGCTCTGAGGGTGTACGAAGGGAGCTCGTTTCACGTGATCATCACACAATCGGAGGGAAATGAGGGACGTGTCCCTCGGTGTCGCGACCTATACTGCTAACTTGACGTGGTGGTCGGGCTTGTGTACTGTTTTGATCCGGCGGGCTATGCTGAATACGACTCCGGTCCTTCCACGTGCAACCTTGTCAGACAGGCCAAAGGAGAGCAGTCAGACGAAAAGCTGTTACACTCATAGGATTGTATGTCGCACTGCTGACCGTGTAGGAGTGCTCAGGCAGTGAGGCAACTTTGATCAGCTCAGGACATATATTCCGTCAACGAGGTGATCGATCATGTGATGATTGACATGAACCTCAGTTGAGAGCAGGGCTGTTTAAATCGATGCGTTCGTTTTCTTCCCCCAAAGACGCATACCTTCACCATCTCTCCACCGATTACACAGAGGCGCTGCCTGAACTGGAAGCACAGCTTTCACGAGGTGGTTTGGTCCTGCCAGGTTCGCCGATGTGCTGAAGTTGCTCAACCGTCTGCACGGTTTCCAAACTGGCGGGCTGTAGAAGTTCCTCGGTCCGACTGACAACAGCAACGTTCCCACTCACCCTACATCTCTTGCAACGGCCGCTGAACGTTCCACCTCTAAGCGTAACGTTCAGTCCTCAGCACTCTTTCCAGTCATGCACGTGTTGCTTAACTCGGACATCCACCAAACGAGCAGCGCGACAACCAACGTCACTTACTTTCGATAAACAGATTGGGAATAACACAACGTTTCGAGCAAGTTGTAATACTCTACGTTTCAACCACCTCGGGTGGCCTTCCTCAGGAGTGTTGTAATCGAAATCACCTACTTACTTTCACCGACTGATAAGGGACACACTACCCCTGTGACAAAGGCGTCGACACTGCTCCGCTATGGTGTATGCAACAGACGTGTGCACGCGCGTGCGTGCGAGATCTGGATTCCGGACAAAAGGGCTTAACCAACGAACAGGCCTACTAACTGAGTGCGGTGAGCAAGCTGGCCCAACGCACCGCCGTAACTACAGCCCGGCTGGCGTATGCATGCGCACGCCTAGTCAACTGGCTTGGCCACATTGACTCAGTGGTTGGACCACCACGATCGACACTACGTGTCTGCTATGCACGCACATCGCTCTGTCTCTGCGACCGTTCCAGCACTCGAAGGGCATGATCGAAAGTCAGGTCCGAAAGGCAAATCTCGACTGGGACCTAGCGGCATGGAGAACCAGAGATGGGCAATGTAGAAATACATTTCCATAATGGATTGTGCTATCTCACGATAATTCCAGCGTCAAATGACAGACACTAAACTGTCGCACTAGTTTACAAATAGATGGAGTATTGATCGCCCCCGTCAGTCCCTCCTAACCACTACTTCGGGTCCGAAAACCAACAAAATAGAACCGAAGTCCTATTCCATTATTCCATGCAAGAATTTTCAGGCACAAGGGCACTCAAATTTGTACGAGGGAAACGTGCCGTCCGCCTGTGTCACCCGTTTGAAGGCGTCTGGGAGCATGCCGACAAACCCGAAGGATGATCAGCGCGTGTGAAACAGACATGGCAGTAAGACCACACAACCACGACACCGACCCACCACACCCAGGGCCTTAACAGCCAACCGAGAAAGTGAGCGACGGCACGTAGCCATGCGACCCAGATCCAACTACGAGCTTTTTAACTGCAACAACTTTAATATACGCTTCTGGAGCTGGAGTTACCGCGGCTGCTGGCACCAGACTTGCCCTCCAGTTGATCCTCGTTAAAGGATTTAAATTGTACTTCGGTATCTGACCGTCTTCGAGCCTCTGACCTTCGCTCCAAATTATTGAAAATATCCTTGACAAATGCTTTCGCTGTTGATTGTCTGGTGGTGATTCAAGAATTTCACCTCCAACACCGCCATACAAATGCCTCCGTCTGTCCCTCTTAACCATTACTTCGGATCCGTAAACCAACAAAATAGAACCGAAGTCCTATTCCATTTTTCCGTGCAAGAATTTTCGGGCACAATGGCCTGATTTGAACCCTCAAATTTGTTAAAAGTAAACGTGCCGTCCGCCCCCGACACCCGTTTAAAGGCATCTGGGAGCATGCCGACAAACCCGAAGGCCTAGTCAGCACCTGTGAACCAGACACGGCAGAAAGACCACACAACCACGACACCGACCCACCACACCCAGGGCCTTAACAGCCAACCGAGAAAGTGAGCGACGGCACGTAGCCATGCGACCCAGATCCAACTACGAGCTTTTTAACTGCAACAACTTTAATATACGGTTCTGGAGCTGGAGTTACCGCGGCTGCTGGCACCAGTCCTGCCCTCCGGTTGATACTCGTTAAACGATTTAAATTGTACTCATTCGAATGACGGAGTCTCCATTGAGTCCCGGATTCGTAATTTTCGTCACTACTTTTCCCTGCACAGTTGCAGGGAATTGGCGTCAAGATTGGAGTTCTCTGTGCTAGAGCGATTGAGACTGTGTAGTAGCTTTGTCAACTATTACAGGCGGTTCGAGCGCCATGAGAAAATAAATTATACCTTCCTGACCGCTGATAGACGTAACCTCCATTCTCTGTTAAACAAAGTGATAGTCTCGCGGTCACTGCATTAACTCCTTATGTGTTGAGGGTATACGATTGAACAATACTACTTGCACCGCTATTCAGTAGCAGTATGGATTGTTTTGATCGCGGGATGAATACTGGAGAGATACAGGAAGGATCACTAGAGAACAGCATCACATGGAATGGCTTTCGCCACATGACGGAATTGAGATATAGTGTCTAAAGCAAACGGAACATCTTCAGATGAGTGTGGTGTGCAAATGAGTGTTTCTGTTCTTAGTCCCGTTGAGACGCATAAGTTGTGCATTGGTGCTCACAGATAGACAACTTTTGTGCCATCTGTCTTCTCGGTTCACAACAACTGGTGCTTTGACCAGGATATTAGGATCAGGACCAAATGGCCGCAGCCGTTTGTGGATGCGTATGATCGGACAATCCTGGTGGACTTCGAGGACGTGGCGGAGGAGGGCGGAGTGAAGGCGGACCGGGCGAATCTGCCGGCCCTGCGGATGCTGCTCAAGGGCAGGGCTAAGGCGGTGCTGGATGCGGCGCAAAGGGACCCTGCGAAGCTGGAGTGGGCCCCCGCGAAGGAGGCGGTGATCGCCGGGTTCGACAGCCCCGCCGACTGCCAGGAGTCAATGAGGTGGTTCTAGGGCGACCGGCTTGGACCAGGAGGCGACGCTCTTTTCTACGCCATGTCCCTGCGGGCAGCGTTGTCAAGAGCCCTGCCACATTTGGACCAAGACTCAGAACAACGCCTGCTGACGGCACAGTTCTTGGACGGAGTGCCACCAACAGTCCGGGATCAGCTCAGGGTTGCTCTCATCGCACATCCTATGATGCTGGAACAGTTGGCCGATGCAGCTCGGCAATTGCTAGCAGAAAATGCTGCGACAGTCAACGAGGTGGAGGCGAGCGGACCGAGTGAACTGAATGACCTTCGAAGCACGGTGGAAAAGTTGACTGAGGAGGTGACGGCTTTGAAAGTGAAAAAGGAGGAGAGCCGTCGCGACATTTGTTACGGCTGTGGAAGACGTGGACCCTGGCGAAGATTTTGCCCACTCGGCAAGAAAAGGTCGTACGCTAATACACGATTTGTTGATTGTTCTTTGTTTGGGAATGGGGATCCGGTGATAGGGGCGGTTGATGAGACAGTGGTTCAGGCTAGGTTAGAAGTCGATGGTAAATTGGAGTACTGTTTGATTGACACTGGGGCCGCGATTTCATTGATTGGGCTGCGGCCAGGAAAGACTGTGCGGCCGTGTGCGATGGTAGTCCGAACGATTGGTGGGTTTACTCTGAAAGTTGATGGCCTGGCAGAATATGGTGTTTGAATCGATGGTCAGGTAGTCAAACAACCGTTCGTCATTGCGCCCGAGGCACGTCAGACTATCTTGGGGGCGAATTTTCGTGACCGCGTTGAGGCCGCAATTGATTTGAAGCATGATAAACTGGTAACGAAGTATGGGGTGGTTCCACTGGTGAGAAAGCGCAAAACCCAGTTTAGATAAGTTGGAGTAAACACAGCGCTCAGCTCCGCACCAGCCCCACTATCCGCAACCTTGGCACTGCCGAAGGTTGAACTTGATTTTTTGATGGCAACCCCATGAATTATTGGATATTTGTGCGGCAGTTCGTGAGCTCTGTTGAATCTAAGATATCGGATGATTGTCAGAGACTCCTTTTGCCCGATATATTACTGCAAGGATCGAGATAGTGAGTCAAATGATGAGTGTGACATGCTTGAACCCAGCGCTGGCTATCGCAAAACACGGCAGCTGCTAAGAGAACTTTGCGGACAGCCCTATTTGGTCACTAGATCTATGATAGATGAGCTACTGCCTAACGGCCGATGTGTAGACAACAGCGTCGAAACTTTATAGCAATTTTTTATGTAAATACAAAACTGCTCTATTGCACTGAGCCAAATGAACTATATGGCCGACCTCAACTCGGTGACAACACTGGAGCGTATTGTGAGAGCCTTACCAGTTCACCTACAACATAAGTGGGCGGAAGCTGCAGACCTGATCTTTGGCATGACACTAGAGCCGTCCTTTGATGAGCCGACCGAGTTTATCTCGCGTTGTGTGAGAATTGCACGCGGCAGGTATGGTCAGGTAGTCGATGAAAGTAAACGGAAGGAATCGAAGACAGCGCATTCGTCTGGGAGCAGCCGACAAGATGCACAAAGTGTCCCCTTCGAACCATCCAGCTTTCTCGTTAGTCGAGACCGGGCAAAATACTTTCAAGTTATTTGTGTGTTGTGCTCTCAGAAACACACTCTCGAGGCGTGTGATTCCTTCTTAGCCATAAGTGTACCCATGAGATGGGACAGATTGCGACGGCTTGGATGTTGATTTGTTTTCCTCAAATCATACCACCGAGCCTCATACTGCGGGGTCAGGTCGCATTGTGGTGCTGTCGGTTGCGGCGGGTGTCACCATAGCCTGCTGCACCGCACGCACACACAGCCCGTGGCCGAGAATGGTAGTGATCATCAGGTAACCTGTAATATGGCTAGCACAGTTGAAGGGCGTAAAAGGCTGAGAATAGTACCGGTGAAAATCGACTCAATACATGGTACAGTCGCAACGTATGCAGCGGTAGATCCCGGCTCCGAAACCAATCTAGTGAAAGAGGATTTGATCGAGCAGTAGAATTCGCTTGCCCGCTGCCTGGAAATTTACTGACACCATCTGTTTTCCTAGCTGTTCTCAATTAGACAATGAGTGTTGCGAATCGAGAAGACGGATGACACAAAAGTTATTTAAACAGGGGAACGAGTACCCGGTTATACGTCTGAACGGGACTACGAACAAACATTTGCACATCACACTCATCTGAAGATGTTCCGGTCGCTTTCGACGACAAATCTCAGTCCCTCCATGTAGAAAAAGCCATTCAATAAGATGGTTCCCTTCAATGATCCTTCCTGTATCTCTCTCGTATTTGTCCCACGGCCATTTCGTTCTATACTGTCGACTCACCACTGAATAGTGGTAGTGGAAGTAGTGTTGTGAATCCAAAAGGCGGACGACACGGAGGTTGCTTTATTGGAGAAACCAATACACCACTTAAGCCTCTCAATGGGACTAGGATCAAAAACACTCAGTTGCACATCGCACTCTTCTGAGGATGCTCCAGTCGCTTTGGACATCATGTCTCAGTTCCATCTTGTGGTGAAAGTCAATGTCATTCTGCCTTCCAACGATCCTGCAAAAAACTTTCCCGTATTTATCCCGCGATCATTTAGATCCCAGCGGCTACTGAATAGTGATGTGAGTAATATGGTGCGACCGTCTATCCTCACTACAGTAGTACAGTGCAAACATCCGTCCTCACTACACTCCTCCCACCGCAAAGATTGTTTTAGTTGTAACAAAAGTCGTTCACGTTCTCTTCGTTCTCTGGACGATCTGCGTGCCGGCCTCGATGCTATTGACACACATGGTGTGCATTCTCTTATGAACAGAGTGTCATGTCATGTATAAAAATTGGCTTCCGTGGACTCGGTGTAGATTGTTCTCATTCTTTATCAGATACACTGAGCCACGACGTTCAGCTACCACATACGGTCCTTTCCATGTTGCCAGGAGCTTTCTAAACCCAGGTCCTGTTGCCTCCACGCTCCACCGGTCTCGGCATTTAACCTTAGAACCACGTTCAAGCACAGTCCTTCGACCCGATAACCTCGCAGTCGATTGCTCCTTAGAAGCTTCTTGTATGTTTTTCAATTTTCGGTTGGTCGATCTTCGAGCTTCTGCTAATTCACGCAAGCTCATCCGTCGGTCTCCCCATAAACCAATCTCCCGTTCGACTGGCAAGCGTGGCACGCGCCCATACATTAGCTCGAATGGCGACTTTTTCGTTGTCCCTTGCGGCGAACAGCGGTGGGCCAACAGAATCAACGGTAACGTTTCTTCCCAGCTTCCTCCTTTCGCAGCCAACCATTCCTTGATTGTGCGATTGTTCCTCTCCGTCAATCCGTTTGATTGAGGATGATATGGAGTTGTGCGTATTTTCTTGATTCCCAAACGCTCCAAACAGTTCCGAAACTCCTCACTTTCGAAGCAGGGGCCTTGATCAGTCAATATGCTTCGCGGTATTCCGTGATCCGCTATGATGTGCTCCATCACAGCCCTGCACACCGTGCTTGCGCGCTGATCGGGTATGGCGGCTGCTTCGATCCACCTTGTGAAGTGTTCGGTCATGATTATGATGTATTGATTTCCGGAGGTCGTTGCTGGAAAGGGGCCCATCACATCCACCGACCACAGTTCCCCAATTTTACTGACCGGAATTGGTTGTGTGGGATACTGACTGGGGTGGTTAGTGCTCTTCAGTAACTGACATTGCTGGCACGCCCGCACATAATTGTTAACGTCATTCTTCATTCCCGGCCAGTATGCTCTTTGTTTCAGCATTTCATAAGTTCGATGACAACCCGTATGAGCCAGCTGATGACATTCTTTCACAATTGTCGCCCTCAATTCCGCCGGTATGACCGGGACGTTTATTCCCTCTCGCAATTGGCGCATCAAAATTCCGGCACTATTCAGCCGCAAATCGGACCAGTGCATTCTGAAAGCTTCCAATTCCGGATTCTCCTCGTCTTCTGACGGTTGTCCTGCCTACAGGTAAGTAACTGGTACGCCAATACTACTACCCAAAATGGCTGAATTTATATCCATTTACGTCGCAGTATTGGATCTTCCATTTACCACAGAAGTGTTCGGTCAACGTCTCTACTGTGACGAATTTCTCCATCGAAATCATATGCTGGTTGCAAACTGTTTTCTGTCATGCATGCGACAAATTGTTCTTACTATGAGTTGATGAGAGCGCTAACCGGGACTTCACTGAGTTCACAGATGAGAGTCATAATACGGTTGTCACTATGTAAAATTAACTGGTGTCGTTTGGGCACGGCTGTTCATTTACCGGCACCTAATTTTTCAACCGAGGGCGCGATGATTTTAGTGATTCACAAGGACGGTGTCGAATATTTTGTTCCGAAGGCCCTTCCGAATTCGATAAACGCTCGTATCTGAGTAGTCAAAGAAATGTCAAGATACAGGTCGCAGTGGGTCACCGTTTCCCCATATCCCAGAAGAGTCCAGCAATTCCGTATTCGAAGTCTCTGAGCAACTGTATAGTACCCCGGTATCAAACATTGTCATTGCAAAGACACCGAAGATGCTGCAGCCCAAGCAGTAAAGATGTGGAAAAGAAACCAATTTTGTCAAACATACAATTCTGTTACATAATCTCAGAGGTTCCGTTTGCGACTTGCTCGATCAGACTAGAGCAGACACATGATCACTCGAGTCAGTTCACCTAACTAGGCCATTTTGATTTTAACCACGCTCTCTAGATCCTCGATGGAGTGTCCAGCTAACCAGCTAGCCCAGATAACTGAATCGGCTTATATAGGACGGGGAATAATCATGATTATACCCTGTTGTAGCACTTTAACTCCCTGGTAAGGCCAGCTTGACAAATAAGTGGCATCTTGCAAGCGAACGAATCTTAAATCATCACAGTCATCGCAGATTTTGATAGGCGTCGACCAGACCGAGTTCGACACCCACCACTGACGCTTGTAAAGAGGACAGGAGCGTGAGTAATCTAACATGAATCTTAGGCAACCTGCAGCACTTCTCCCGCCTACTCTCTGTCAGGTGTGTTTTCCACAGATGAGTTGAAAAGCAACTTCGTTTTATAGCTCAAAACGCAGATGATTGAAATTGGGTTCTTGCAAATGCGAGGATTGTGCGCGATCGCATGTGTCACTACCTGGTTCACCCAACTCTGTACCGTTCACGACACTGAAGAACACGTCACCACAGAGGTGCAAACGTTGAAGCTATGCGTATCTTCAGAAAGGGTGATTTACCAGAAGTGGACTTTCCCACGCTACTGAACAAGACAGAGACTCAGTCATTTCAGACGCAGTGGGATGCGTTCGTCTTAGTGTGGATCGTTCGAAAACGACAAAAATACCTGTATGGCTCCCAGTCTGGCGCAGTCGAGCGCAGTATGACGTGAGCAATTGCAGGTGAATTTGAGGTTCAATGAGTATATTTTGTATGTTTGCCTAATTCTTCAACTTTACAAACTTTTCACCTTGTCAGGTTTCATCATACAAATTGTTTTGTTGAACTTCCGCTTATTATGCAAATGTCCAAATTTTCAGGTTGAAAATCACTCATAATTGATCGCAGCGTTCGCATTCAGACAGACTTTCCAGCCAGCCTCTTTCCAAAAGAAGACGCACTAGACTCGAGTTTCG
>QNGE01003018.1:63440-96070 GCA_008508345.1 Paragonimus westermani | reverse complement strand
TGAGCGGCGGCCCGAGGCACAGTACCCTTGGTCAGGCTCATGTCTGTTATGATGATGATGACGATGTTCACTCCAAGTTGTTTTGCAATGATCAGATCGCTTCAACATTTCGCAAGACCAGTTTTGTGCACACTCAAACCAGTTAGGCTGCCACTTGATTCACTGTCATCGGTCAATTACAAGTTCATTTGAGCAGTGGTAATCCCAAGAAAATAACATTATTCGCAGTTGTAAATCCTCAAGATAATTTCAATACATTGTCTGTACAGTACAGATTTTCCATAGTATTTTGGTCTTGCACTCTGATTATCCCTGGACTATTGTCTATTGTCAGGTCTACCGAACTGCCCATAGCCATATCGTCTGTCGGTCTGCATGCGGGTTTCCCAAACTTACATACTAACTTTCATATATAGTCAAATATGACTCAAGGTATTGAGGTGGAGGACCATCTCCGTTACAATTCTGCTGGAGAAATATTCACATAAATTTACGGCTTGAAACATTTGTCGAAGGTAAATCAGCGTTAACGAAATATGTTAGTTGTAAATCCAACGAGACGTATTCGAAATTCTGATACTTGGAGGGTATCACTTAGGCAGTTGGGAGGGATTACGCTTAGCGATTTGAATCTAAGATACTTACTATCCAGTGAACAAACTTATGATAATCCTCACTGTTTACTCACAATGTTGAGCATTGTAGTGTTCCATCCTTGTCGATTTGTGATGCGCTGCTTACTCGTTGTGATTCCGTACAAATTGGCCTCATCCGCCTTTGCCGCATGTTACTGATCAGCTCGTACATCATTATCCTGATTTACTTCTCAGTCTGCTTTCATGAGAGTGTGCTTATTCCACACATGTCATCCACTTCCAAATTTCACCGGTCTCCCAAAATGACGTTCTTTTCCCGAACCCAACGGTCCTGGTCCAGTTTGGGAAACGCCAATTTACAAGTGTGCTAATAATGTTTTTTGCTCGGACTAACATTGAAAAGAGTACTGATGGGAAATGGTTAGAAGTATGTGGTAATTTTCATGCAGAACCAACTCGTCACACCAGACACATGAGGGAGACAGGATCTTCCGTTTTTCATACATGTATCTGAACTGAGCCTGTATATTCAACATGTTAACGCACATGGGTTATGGTTTAAAATCCACCCCAACCGAAAGGAGAGCCAAGTGTATCTGTGTGAGCTGAGTTTCTGAAGGATTGTGCGTGTCATCACTTGGAAACACAGTTACTTTAGGTAACCACAAGAGACAGCTACACTGAGAACAGACGGTTAAGACTCTGATGTACTCGAAAGGGTATCACGAAAAGTTGCCATACTTTATGCAGCATAACAGTGTTAATCCAGAGAGGGCATCAGCAAGCCATTGTTAAGCTTCCACAGACACGCTTACCACTATACACCCAGCAGCACTCAGCGAACACGTTACCCACACGAGACAGACAGTGTTCCTCTTTGGCTTCTCCAAAGATAAATTCAGGAAAGATACCGAACGCGGAGATAATTCAACGCATCACACGGGAATACATACCTTTCCAATCCACTGATAAATTGCCTCTTAGTGTCAACAAATGATCTAATATTCATGTAATCGGGACAGAAAGTTTTCTTTCGTGAACTTTGAAGCACTGAGTTTCTCCAACTTTTTCATCAAGACGAAGTCACGCGTTATGGTATGCTGGCATTTCACATACTCGAGTTAGTCGCAAAAACAAAACATGCAGATTTTACACATGTCTTATGAACACACTTAACGCGTGGATATGAGTTTTAGATAACATTAGTTGTCGATTTGAAACCTTACTCTTTGCGATGAAACCTTATTTAATCATCAGAATACTTCGGAGATTGCAGCGACAAATCCGCTTTTGTAGAGATCGTTTTTATGCGTATGGGAGACTGATAAGAGAAAGTTAATCCGTTTCAGCGATCACATTTCATCTTAGTATGGTATCCACAGGCAGACTGCTTGGGATTATGTCACCATACATCCTCAGATTGTACCTACTTATTAGAATGTAACGTTGATGACATTTTGTCCGTTGGGACAGTCAGAACATTTGACGCACTCGATACGATTCATTGCAGTAAAATCCACTTAACTACTTCAGATAAGACTTACCATGTGTGTAAGTGTAACCCATTGCTTACTGCGCCTCAGCGACTCGATTCATTCGTTTGGGCGAAAATATCTAAGCCCCCTTGTCTTTTCATTGTCATCTCCTTCAGACAACTTGTTTTAACTTGGCTCATCTTGTTGGCTACATCATGATCCAGTGGCGTGTTTACGGAGGAATGCCAACTTCCTCAAACATTAATTCGTTTTGTCAGCCGCGTTACGATGCGCTTTGCACTCTCAACATGCATAACGTGCTAGGGGTATGGATAGGGAGATCATAGATCTGTTGCTTCTCACACAGATCGACTGGCACCTTCATAATTTGACTGACCTCTTCTCGTAAGGTTGTGAAGCTCTGATAAATTCCTAGCTAACGCTAATCACTTCGGACGTAAACACCAACCACACTTATGATGTCCGTAGACATTATATAAGACTAAATATTTAAACATTTACACAAATTATTTGTACGGATCAAATGAACTTTCAAAATTGGCAACGTCTTTTCTAAATGTTTCATTTCACTCCGCTATCATCTAGCTACGGTTCAACTGTTGACATATCGAGTTATCCCATTCTGCGACTTCGTGTGTATTACTAAACTGCCCACCTAAATTTGAACTAGATTTTCATTTCATTCGGGAACAGTTTTAAACTCAACTTTGATGGCTATCTTTGTTGAGGTCACCATTTGATATCCTGAAAGAGTTTGCGGGTTGTTCAATTACTTCACTTGTACCTAGTACGGGGACGAGTTCTGTAGACGAGCTGTTTGATTCCAGTGTGTCATCTGAAACGGAATTCGGCATGGTGCAAATGTGCATATGTCGATCTTTCCATCTTACTATTGATCGTGCGGCAAAAAAGCTTCTTTCCTCCGTCACATACCGAATTCCTTGTCTTGGCACTTAAGTCTTAGGTAAAGATTTGATTGGCCAAAATCAATCTACAATTATTGTGAATTACAACCTGTATGTGAACCGAATCAAAGTGGAGTCGAAACAAAAGCATGTAAATTGTATGGGCATGTTAAATAATATGAAATGCAGCTGAACTGCGACCGACCAAATAGATCACATAGTTTGAACATTTTCTGTTGCCGTATCTCATAGAACAACCTGTCTATAACTGCTGACGGCGTAGTTGGGATAATAAAGGTCTCGTGGTTATGAGAATTTCATTCAAACTTCCAAGATCCTTTTCTGGTTAAATTTGTAAAGGGGCTTCTCGATTACCATCTCTCACAAAATACCAGATTAACCATCTAGATTTAAATATCACAAAGGTCAGTGATTAGAAACCGGATAGAGTAAGTATTGAGGAAGACATCCTCCTTGAAGATACCCGAATTCCAAGTTGATTTACTGACCGTATTAACAGCGCATTATGATCCCGAGTGTGCTCACTTTCATCTCTGATCCGATCGGATGAACGGAAGTAGGCAGAATTCCACAGTACTCATTCATCTCTTGGTCTTGTTTCTTCAGGCTCACACCACATACAAGATGTTTCGGTGGTAACACAGATGGTGCACCACAATTCCATTCTGGTGACATAAGCGTCGGTCACGGCAACGGACACTGTCCCGATACACAAATAACGGAAGCATGTACATGGCATAGGGCAGGAGAAAAGTGTTGGAGATTCCGGGCCATTTGTTTCACAAAAGTCCTCTGCCTTCCGGCTAATGCAACACAATGGACAGCAAATCTGTGCATCTGACATCTTGTCACTTGCCGTTATTAAAAGGATTTATGGACGGTTGTCGGACCTTGAACGACTTCCGGTCAGTTTTTCAGGAGATCACCTCCGCAGTGCTCCTTTCCCCGTGATTCACACAATGCAATGGACCTATTTTCTTTTGACACACATATATATGTATGTATATATAGAACAATGGTTTTTGGATTCATAGCCCATTAAGTATATGCGATACATGCAGGCGTATTATCCCAACTTGTTTCATTTTGAAACGGGTTCCAATTCCGACTTAATATTTACCCCCCCTTGATTCATTGCTTTGAATTCTGTTCTGACAGCAACCTCTTGTACATTTCGTCCTCGTTTCACGCTATGCGCCAAAGTAATTCCACAATGGTAAATGGTTTGGGGGTTCTACTGAAGATGTACAAATTACACTTTCGCGTATGTTCAGCCAAAGTGCCTCCAGTTTCATCAACCACCGGTGTTTTGCCTTTGTTTTTGGATCCATTGAACTTCCGTGTGTTCATGTGGAATTTTCTTTTCCCTCTGACGGTTACCAATAACTTGTTCATTATGCATTATGTTGCAGCCGTCATCAGACTTACAGCTTTCTCCTGAGTTTAAATAAGGTCAGAAGTGTTACGACAAATGTATACTCGAGCAATATTTGATTCGTTCCCGTCAGATACACACAATATGATAACTAAAAGACTAAAGAAATGGTTCTGGGACCATGTGTGCCATGTCTGAATATTCGGTTTGACATAGTCATTTTCAACAGGACAGATGAAGTGACTAAGGTAGTTTTTGTTTCATCCGACAGAATCTGGATCAGAATCGAAAGAATACAGTCCAATCAATGTGAAAACATAGCAGATTATCTGTAGGTTCTAAAAGCTAGTGGCTTGGATGATCAGTGGGTGTATCAAGAATTAGCGTCTGCGGGACACAGACAGTGCGAATATATATGGCCTGCCGAAGCTACGTAGATGTGCAATCTCATTGCGGCTGCTTTTATCAATAACGAACTCACTTTATCACAGTCTGGCGAAATGGTTAATGAAAGGTTCTTAGCCTGTCAGAGCTTACTTGTGTACGCATAACTTGAAGAACACTTTTAAGTTTGAATTGTTTGCCATAAAAAAACCGATCCATGTTATTGTGAATCTGGTACTGACGACTCAATATGAAATGCTTGCATCTACCAGTTTTCATGTTCAAACGGTTTTGTTCAAACTTCTGGAGGGAATGAACTGTTACAAATTTTTAAAGCGACAAATTCCTGTTGAAACTAACAAGTTGTTGCGCCGTGTGACAAGCTTGAGATGGAAGGTAGCTCGTGATTTTGCAAAGATATCGTTTCTTACTGAATGCACACATGAAGGTCGAAATCCCTATCAATTCCTGCGGCTGCTGAGAAAAATTAGTGGAAGGTGGCGAACAATAACCTCAGGCGTATTAAGACTACATACATCGAAACTGCGCGAATGCGACTTGTGGATTTGCGTCAAACACACTGCCGTCTTCTTTCCATCGTAGAAAACTTATCTTTATGTGGTCGTATTGTGTTCACACAATTTTTTAGGCGGTCGTCGATAGTACGAAGAGAACTTACATCAACCGTTTGCAGAAGTCACGTAAGAAGCCTGCTGAAGAACCAATTCCACTGGATCCCAGTATGTATTGAACTGTTCTTCAGTACAATTGAATTATTTGCAATTAGAAGCCTTAGCTTTGGGTCTAAATTATAAGATACCATCATACAGGCCTAATGGTATTTACATTGAAGCCCGGTTTGGGAGCTTAATTGATCGATTACCAGATCTTCAGCCAACTACTTCTGACAACGTAAGCTGGCTTAAGAACAAACTGATAGCTAATGGGTTTACCATGACTCAGATCAATGGCCTGTATGCTATCACAAAGCAACGCCTGCGATCGCTAAAACAGCTTGGATAAAAATGTCGTAATACTTAAACCATACAAAGGCTCCGGGGTAGTCATTTTAGACAGGGACGCATATGTACAGAAGATGTTGTCAATACTAGAAGACCAAACGAAGTTTCAGCAAATAGACACTACAGACGACGTCACCGAAATAGAAGGTCGCATAGCACGGCATCTTCAACTCCTATTACAACTGCGCTTAGTCGATGACATGATGTACAAAGCTCTTAAACCGTGTGGGTTGTCGACACCTCAGCTCTACGACCTGCCTAAAACACTCAAATCTGCAATGCCTCTTAGTCCTATCCTGGCGATGACAAATTCTCCCTACCATAAATTGACACGCTGGTCAGTCACACTTCTAACTCCATTGAAACAAAAGTTTCAAGCACATTCTGTTGAAGATTCTTTTGAATTGATCGGTGACTTGCATAACATCAATCGTACTAATGAGTTGATATGTTCCATAGACGTTCAGTCATTGATCATGAATGTTCCGCTACACGAGACAATCGATTATATTTGTGAGCTTGTTGAAATGAGCCACGTTACTTTGCCTCTGCCTAATGATATTCTGAGAGAAGCCTTATTGCTATGTACCGAAAACATTAGCTTCCGTTTTCTAGATCGGTGCTACCTCCAAATGGATGGGGTAGCCATGGGAAAACCACTAGGGCCCATCCTAGCAGACTTTTTCATGTTAAGGATTGAACAGGAGTTAGCTACAGACATAGCGAGTCTGTCATATTACAAACGTTACGTCGATGATACACTAGTATTCAGTCGGTCTAAGCAGGCAATAGATAACCTAGTGCAGCGCTTAAATAGTTGCCATCCCAACCTGAAAGTAACGTGTGAATTTGAGACCGACAACGGTGTACCGTTTCTAGAGATACTCATTAGTCGCCTGGAGGATGGCTCTACCAATACCTGAGCTTTAGTAGTTTCATACCGGTGCATCACAAACGCGCACTAATGAATACACCATTCATACGCGCAAGACGAATCTATACACAGGATGGTCTTGCGAAGGAATTAGACTTGACCACACTTGTACTACAATATAAGGGTGTCCAGAAAGGTTTATAGAAAGGCATAGTAGACCGAAACCACCTAACGAACAGTGAGACAAAAAGAAGGTTTATGTAGAATTGCCTTTTAAAGGTGATTATATCATGCATCAAACCCAAAAACTAGTGAATCCGATTAAATGAACGTTTAACGCAGCGGAACTCTGTGTATAAGCCCGAATCCAGAAATTGCCTGTCCCTTCAATCAAAGGAGATCAGCCGTTCGGTGCCACCTAAGATTGTGTCTACCAATTGACATTTTATTGCAGGGAAATTCACGCAGGTAGAACCGAGAGGTGCTTGACCTCCGGATTGAAGGAACATTTGCCTAAGTGGGTGCAGAGCTCTGTATCACAGAAGAATGACAGTGTCGTTGAAACACGCAGGTAACCAGCGTCCGCAGTCGCAAGACACGTCCTGACCACTGGTCACGTTATCGACCCAGTTTGTGCATTCAGAATTCTATTACGTCACTCCAAACCAAGATTCTTGCGGTTTACTGAGACAGTTGCAATCAATCGACTGAAGCCGACCTTGTGTGTACAGAAAAAATTGCTCGTAAACTTGACCTTTCCCTGGACTTATTGACCTTTCCTAACCCATCGATTGACTATCCACCCTGCCCCCTAACTGTACGATATAAAAAACCCGGTTCATGTTACTCTAAATTTGGTAAAAACGAGTCAATACGAAATGCTTGCATCTACCAGTTTTCGTGTTCTAACGGTTTCTATTCAAACTTCTGAAGGGAATGAACTGTTTCGAACTTTTCAGTCTATCGACAACATACAACCTAATTGTGGCATGGAAAGAATCTGCTTCTTCCAATGTACAAACTCTTTTCACCAGTATATCGCCAACTGATGCGAGTAAATTCTTTCACGACTACGTGGTGGAACAGTACATTAAACCTGATCTGCCTATGTTTCACTTATGCAGACTTCTTATTGTAGGCACCAAAAGCTTACAATATTACTCAGCGGACAATTCTATTGCCAGGCGGATGGTGTAGCAATGGATGATTCAGTTAGGCCTAGGCTGAGCGACAGAATTACGGCTGCCCTTGACAACAAAGCGCAAAATTTCATAAGCTTAACGTGTATGAACAGAGAATACGTGGAACATATAGTTTTATTTGTAAAACAGACAGGCAGACTAAATCTACGTGTGCTCATCTCAACAGGTGACATCCCAATATTCAGCTTACTACTGAATTTGACCAGAACGACCAGTTGCCATTTTTAGACATCCGATTTACCGGGCCCGAAACTAGCAAACGAAAAAAGACATGGACGGGTCAGCTGCTGTAATTCAAACGCTTTAAACTAGTCACGTATGAATGTGAGCTGTTTCGAACACTACGCCACATAGTTCACAAGATACGCTCAGATGAACGTATGCCTCATGAGCCCAAATTCATCGAGCAGATGTTCCTTCAAAATGATTATCCCGTACGTTTAGTCGAAAAACATTCAGAACTAACAAAAAATTGTAAACCGGTGTATGTGGTTTTATCTTTCAGAGGTGATCAAGTAACACCTTTGACAGGACGGAAAAGTCAGCCTGAGCCACATGTATACGTCAGCTAAGTTCATTGTGCCACACTCAACAACGCACGTGCCTTCAACTCCGGGAAAACATCTAGTACCAAAACTCGGTAAACCAAATTGTATTTGTAGACTTACCTGTATATGCGAAGTGAAGTATAGAGGTTGTATCGTGAGGTCACCACACACTCGAATCTCGGAACATATCCCTAAATGCCTTCTGAGTACCAAAAATGGAACAGCTGAGGGTGCCGTAACAAAACAATTGTTCGAGCCTGATTAGACAGTGATTCATTTCGCGTTGTTCGTCAGACTTTAAATATACGCGCTTCAACTTTTCTCACATTTGTGTGTCCAGGTGTAAGCGGTAGTGAAATTAACACTATCCTGGTAATCCGCTTTCCACGGACCGATCATTAACTAGATTTTTGTCCTTAATGTTTCATCTCCTTAGTGTTGAATTCACATCGTTTTGTAAACTTTACTACAGCGTTTACACTACACTTGCCTTTAATTTGCTCGTGCGAAGCTACGATGAACTGACGGACTGTATTCTGTTTGACCAGTGTGCGCACGACTTTAGAATCACTCACTCATCTGTCTATTACCAGTCCGCCTTCACTCATCCTATTTCGTTGCCAGTTCCGCTTGTTAGTCCGATGAGAAAAGAATAAATTTAAATTTTCAGGCTTGTCATAAGCAATTCAGAAACCGAGTCACGATTGCTAACCAGACAATCTCAACCGTTTCTTCCAGTACAAATCCATCCCTTTATCCTTGTCGTTTATCATCTTCTGTATGTAACTGACGAGAACGAACGAAAAGTTATTCGGATACACATCCGAGGTGACAATTCTGGCTGTATTCACATTCATATGAGGACAAAAATACTTCAGATTTCTAATGTGCCCACAACCAGATAGCGTGGCTCACACTGAAGTTGTTATTACTTAGGCTGTGTGGTAAGATAGCAAGTGAATTCATTACCACCTGTGGTAGTCAAAATGATGACCACCTTATTTGCGTACAGCTTCGTGAATGATATCAATCAAAGATATGGGGCAAATTAATGGGCAAGGAGTTTCGAATTGGAAAGCGACATCCGAGGAGTGTATAAAATCTCTAAATTCGGATCGATAGATCCCACATACGCCTTCAATTAACGCGTCCCAGTCATCTGAGCACCTGCAAACTGAAGACACGTTTAAGGTTCGCGGAAAGTGCGATTCTCCTAAGGTTCTTGTCAACTGTCAATGGTTACCCGCATGCATGTTTTCGACGCTTGTTATTTGAGGTATCGATCCAAACTCGGAGTTATCCCACTAGAGTGTGTAACGCTGTGCACGCAGCGGATTGTGCGTAATCCCAAACAGTCTCTAATTCAGCTGGTTATTAAGGTGATGTTATATGGCAGAATGGTTAGTTTGAAACGAACTAGACTGACCTTCTGAAAGGCAATCCGGTTTTCCAAGTTTTACGCTCTAATGAGTTTCCTGCATCCGTGTTAGTCCGCCTTGTGTAGGCACTGATTACCGTCGTTAGTCTCAGAATAGGTTGGAATCAGTTTGTTTTCTCTTGTCCAGTTAATTTGGAAATATACGGCTCCCCGTGTTTCCGAACCGTGAGCTTTCTGCGTTTCCGTATATGAATTACGGACGAGCAACTCTTCAAAGGAACATTGTATTGTATCATCTGGCCCTACTACTGGTAAATTCTTGTACATATTTCGAGGAGGTTCTGAATACTCCTGTCAAGAAACCAGTTGTCATCGTTTATGAGCTCAACCGTATTTTCAACAGGACAAAGACTAACTCCCCAAATCCTATAAACATTTCTCTCTTTATTGATCCATCTGCTCCAGTTGTGACTTCAACCGTGTTCAAAGCACTTAGCCAGTTGAAATATAGTGGATAAAAAGAATCTGATGGCATATCACTGGTCTTCCTTGAGGAATGTACGTAATTTTTATACTTACCCCCACATGATTTGCCTACTCAGTGTTTCAGACAACGCAGTATTGCTGACCGTATCTTACTAATCCTTAAAAACAGGAATGACCGGACTTTGTCCTAGCTCACGTAAATCTACATCATTGAAATGTTTTGGAAATCTCCTTCTTGTTCGGGTGGAAGCTCAGGTGAGCGTTGCACAATATAGTCAGTTCATTGACGCCCATGTCCAACCCTGGATATTGCTACTAATCTAGTCCATTCCACTCTGTCATCGTTTGATGAAAAATCAAGAGCCGTTCGTATGTTTCTTAGACTGCAGCGATGCGTTGGGAAGCTGTTCAAGTTTCCAAAGAATCTGGAATTTAAACTTCAACTGTCAAGCTTTTAAGCAGTCATCTTACAGTTCGAAGCCAGTTTACTCGGTTATGTACTCAAGTCTCATCGTCGTTCATAACTAGCCCAAACGTTCTACAATGCACAGTTCTGTCCTCTTCCTAATTTATATTTGTATTGTATCCATTGCAGTAGACAGTCGTGAATTGATAACCGAATATGCAGATAATACAGTATTGAACTTCAAACAACCAATCAGATCGTCTTCGGGCCTGTTAGGCAGACTGTCCGAGCGAGTACGTTGGACAGAATCTCTCAGTTTGTCTATGTAACATGACCCTCGAGAAATGGAATCAATGCCTGCCTCTTCTCACTCGTGTCAATAATGAATCTTTACATCAATTGCCTTTTGTTCAACATAAAAAATAGCTTTGCGTATGAACTTAAAATGTTACTTCATGCTATTCATAGTTCCAACTGAGTCCGAAGGTTCTCGCCTTATATCCGGTGTTTAAAATTTGTCTGTATTCCACGGGCCTTGGTTGGCAAGACCTGTGTGTCATTCCATTGGACGTGTTGTTTACCAGTTGTTCTGTCCAGTTTGTTGTCGAGGCACTGTTTACCAGACCCCTAAAATATCTGCTCCCTGTAAACAACTTCTTGATTTTATTGTTTCTCATCGCTTCGCGATGCTCGGAAACTGTTAGGCAAAAATCCTATCTGCCACAATCCACCAAATATATTCGGACCCCTCTGAATGTATATCTACATTCTCCACTAGATTATCATACCCGGTTCTACTACTCTGTCCCTTTGTCTTGTGTAGGTCGACTTCCACACGAACCCGATATTTTCACCTTCGAATTAACCTCAAAACTGAGTTGCTACGATTTTTTCACAAATGGTACCGATTGCGACCGTTTTCGTTAACTGTTCCACGAGCTGCATGAATACAATCAGTGCTGTGTGATCCAGGTACACTTAGGTAACTGTTATCCGTTTGCTGAAGATGTGCTTATGTAAGTCTAAAGCTCACCTGTTGGAGAGCATAAAGCATACAGTAAACTTGGTTATGACTTGACTTAACTTGACATTTCGTTGATCACAAAGCCCTAGTTTTTAAAACTGGAGTTAAAACACGAAACAATCATTGGATGATCATTCAACGCATGAATTTCTCGTTCTCAAGCTGATTTGGACAATGTTTTCTCGAACAATGCCAGTTGGTAATCCATTTCGTTGGATAACGTAATCAAACGGGTTTAATACGCCAACGGGATGAACCACCTGGCTGGTCTGTTCCGCGCTGACCTTCCAAGTTCGGTCATTTAGGTGATCGATCAACAAACCGGTTAATTCGTTTGGTCTCTCTACACAATCCGCTGCGCTATCGTCCGACTGATCTTCAGGATCGACACACTCACATGGGCCTACCACGACAACTGCGTGTCCCCCACGTTCACATTCGTGCGGGCTGTTATCGGAGGAGGTGACCAGTGCACTGGAAAGAGTGGGAATGCCTAAACCGATCGTGCGAGTGTGACAAATACCTGTCTAATGCACAAGCGTGGACAATCGCATTCTTATTAAAACAGGGGGTCAGCGTTAGAATGTCAGGTGTCGTGATCGTTCAATCATTTTCCCGGTCCAGGATCCAGGGTTATAACACAAAGAAAGTGTGGTCAGCGATATAACAAACGATCACCGCTAATCGAAGCAATAGGTAAACAGGGAAAAGGTAAAGAGAAATCAGATTTTCCCGAGCAAACCAAATATTACATGCGCGTTAATATATGGCAAAGTGCACAATCTAAACCGGATATAAAGTCAAGGGTGGTAAGGTTTTTTCTGAGTTTTCTAAATACCTTGAGTACCATTCTCCAGAGTATACAGTCAAAATAACCGAGCCTTTCGACTGCTAGTCACACAGTTTGTAAGCAAAAGAACACATTATAGATACAGGAAATCGACATACGAACAATACTATGAAACAATACTTCGAAAAAACCGGAAAGTGTGCTCACAGCAAGTGCTATATGTTCAAGTGGGTGGGGTATATGTCGATATCCTAAATCGCCCAAACGAATGTTTAAACGCATACGAAGATTTACAGTAAAAAGGGCACGAATGACAATTTTAGTCATGAAGCTCAGCAGAGGAGCGGGGATAATCTTACTTGACAGAACTGATTGCGATACCGAAATGCCTGCGATTCCGTCAAATAAATCGTAGTTTCAGAAAACGGAAAAGATAAAACGAAAACAGTGGAGAAAATCTTGTCCGAATTACTGCGCCAAAAGAAACGAACAGACACTTCGAGCGTATCAGATCTAGGGGAACGGTCATTCCACTTTTGTACGATCTTTCCATAGTTCATAAGGACGGAGTACCGTTAGGACCGATCCTGGATGTGTACAATTCACCATATCATGTCTTAGCACAATGGCCAGTGAAGATATTAGAAGTGATCAAATAACGGCCAAATCCTTTTAGTCTAAAGGATACTTTTAACTGTGTAGATTCACTTGATTCGGTGAATATCAGTTCTTTATTCACTACTGTACCACTGCAAAAAACTATTTAACATCTCGGAATTACTGAGGAGAAGGTGAAATAACTATTATTTAACTGTTTAACCATCATTCAATGGAGAGTCATACAGGCAGAAAGATGGAACAGCAAGTGGTTCACGTCTAGGTTAGCTCCCCGCAGTTATATTTATGGCCAAACTGAAGACCACTGGTCTCATCCACAAAGTAACTAAATTCATGCTTTACAAGCACTAG
Organism: Paragonimus westermani; assembly: GCA_008508345.1. Lineage (NCBI taxonomy): Eukaryota > Metazoa > Platyhelminthes > Trematoda > Plagiorchiida > Troglotrematidae > Paragonimus > Paragonimus westermani. The sequence goes on along the minus strand of QNGE01003018.1, from coordinate 82,594 downwards.
GTTGGTGACATTTTCTGTCTTCTTCCAAACAGCGATGATCCCCAGGTCATTTTAGATGAGTACACTAAAGCACACCCTAATATAAAGTTCACCATCGAGTTAAAATATCACGACAGACTCTCCTTCCTAGACGTCGCGCTGTTTCCTCCGTCAGATGGGGCAGTTCAAGGATCCGTTCATAGAAAAGGAGGTGGACAGGAGAATACACGCACATTTTCAAAATTTTGTCCCGCTCAAGTAATAAGAGAAATTTGATGTGTTGTCTGCTGAGCAGAACGCAAAAGCCTGCACGCCGAGAGTAAGTTACGGGAAATGGATATCCGGATAGATTTGTAGATAGAAATTTACATTTCGGTAGGAAAATTGGACTCATCCAAACAGCACAGAGGAAAAACGATTTTCACATGTCACTCATATAAAGGTGAGGTTAACAGTGAAATACTTAGTCGTAAACGCTATCGAGAGTGTCAACTATGCAGCAAGACTTATCGTGTCGCTTGACATCTGCCCGGTACCACGCCTTAAGGATAGTTTGCCCAAGTTCACCTAATCTTTCTGCATCCCCTCTCTCACCTGCTGTTGTCAAGCCGGTTACGTTTGGAAAACCCTCAAGGCGGCTACCGGAGAGGATTCGCGAACACCTCCCAAACTGACTTCGCAACGGTTCGAGAAAGCCCACTTCTAGTACAATCGTTTCCAACTTACTTGACACTGGCCATCAAATAAATTCGAATGGAGCTTCCCAAAACATCCACAAGGTTCGTCAAGCCTGATCCAGAGCTTTCAGAGTGCGGTTTCTATCAACGGCTGAGGGTATTACCACCAAATCCACCACTCCTGCCTATTGGCCCGGAAACACTTCCCCTGGCCAATAATTCCACACCCACTTGAAACCCGAGCAAGCGTGAACCATTTGACACTGACGAACGCAAGTCTAACGACAGCCCGTGTGACATTAACTCATTCACCAGCACTCCCACCCTCATCCAGCAGAGTGTGGTCCGTACCACTTTGGGGATTTTCGACCACCTATCTCACTCGTTATAATTTTCCTATGTGACTCGTACCTACCCTATGCAATTGTAAAAGCTTGATAAGAATGACCGAAAACATTCTTACGATTTTTCACCTAAAACTAACCGGTAATAAATCATGAGGGTCACTTCAAGTGCCCTACGGTTCTGGTTAATAGACGACATAAGCTGTTATGGGTTGTAAAGAGTTTGATCTAACGACGATGTCGACCTGGTGTTCTATCACAGTTGAATATTTAATCAACGTATTTTTATTCCTTTCGTCCGCTTGCTTTCTTGCTTGATCCTTTTCGATATCTGGATCCTTATACTGATGTTCCATACGGATGTTTCGTATCGATGTTACGTAATCGTATGTGATCAACGTGTGACTTCATAGAGAACTGTACCTTAAACATGCTATCCTCAGCTCATTTCCAATGGGGATATTTCAGTTGGCGAACAGGGACATCTCACAACATGATTGGTGTACGTCGTACAGATTTAAGCTTTATTTACACTGTTTTGATAGCATGCCATCAGTGTTATGAAAACGATCGGATATCCGTCTATCCGGTCACATCATGTGTACTTTTCTCGCCAATTATATGCGAGCAGCAATCAGGCTGTCAGATAAGGTTAACATGGTGACTGCAGGTCAACTTGGTGCTCGAATGGAGCAGCGTGATGTTAGGTCGTTGAGTATGGATGGCACAACACCTATACAAAGTCTTCATCACATTTCAGATAAGCTATTGTGACAAGATGAATTCCGTGTCACAAAACAACACACCTGGATTAAAAAGCTCAGCTTACCATACTACTAACTAAAGAATAACTGGGATGACGTCAAGGATTGTTCTCGAACCATAATTACAGGCTATTACCCGCACCTACTGCAACTGTAGGTCGTTCTCAAGCAACTTTCGAACTACAACAGTAACGTTTTCTAAGTAGTGAAGCTTGGAGACCAGCAATGAAGTAGCGGAAGAATAATGTAGTACTGAAAATATTTAATCCCAGCTCAGTTCAGCATGAATGGTAACAAACAGGACAAAATGAAAATACACAATGGCTTCTTCTCCATTCAGAACTATTCAAAATGTATTGAACAATAATGCAGTTGAAATACCAACCTGAAACGTCTGGAGGTGGAAATCCTTCAGAAAGCACGTTTTGGAAAAACAGTCGGTAGAGTTTACTTCTGTTGAAACTCTTCATCAGGACGTATCTTTACTTGGGTTTCATAAGCAAATCTGGCTAAGCATTAAGACGGGATGCTTTGGACATTCCAGCTTGATGGCAATAGGGCAATAACCAATGCCTCTTGAGGATTGATACCGGAACTCAAACCCTCGAGGTGAAAAGTGTATACAATGGTAACAAACTATAATTTGAACGCAACTGGAGTCTAGATTTTTCGTGTTCACGTTGTAGCTTGAAAGTTTGTTTCAATCCGAAGGCTGACGCTATGTGTGTAGTGTTCAATCTATAAGGTAAACGTACCTGGAGTTAAGTACAAATAACTTAAACCCAACAATCACTACTTACTGAAGGTCGGTGATCGCAATTAAACTGTTGCACAATCGTAGTATGAGATGAATACGTCCGGTTTGACACAGTGTACTGTTACAAATCTACAGTGATGGTTCGAATTTTTACAGTTACCACACTAGTCGTAGAAATAGATGGTTCGCTTGAGGATATGCCCTCCTGATCAGCTACCGTACGAAGGGGGGTCAACCGACAGACTTATCTGAATGTGAATGTTGTGGTCGAATCTCGGTAATATTCAGCTTTAAAAAATGTATATTAGCCAAACCTTCTTCTAATCACCAGTACTCGAAATCCTCAACAAAATGCAAACATCCACTGCGTCTGATATGAGCCTCCCACCTGTGCCGAGTTACATCCTGTTCATACCGAGTTACGTTGATTACGGGATAACCGTTCTTAATAGAGTAGTATTTATAGACTACTACTTGATCACCGTAGGCTATGATGTAATACGGAGTTCAAATAAGTTAACAACCGGTAAACAGTGTGATCACTTACGCTACGAACGGGTTTCTTTCAAATACTCATTTGTAGTGATACTCAGAATTTTTTACCCACTCTGATACCAGTTTCCATTTCATATTACTGCGGCTGGACAGCACGCTGGTAACTCAAGTCATATGTTTTTATCTGACACAAGGAGTTACAAAGGAGAGCCATCTTAACCGGTAAGGCACTTACCCAACCAGTTCACTTGCAGATATGGTGACGTTTGCAGAATGGAACGGAGTGGACGATAGAAATTCATTTTTACTCACCATAACATGTGGATATTCAACAAGTGGATACGACAGTTGTACGAACTATTTCACAGCAATACAATTAACGCTCTGTTGGTTAACAGTTTTACTAAGTCAAAAGCGTGAAGGAAACGTCAGGTGGTTAGTTGCTGACTCCTTGTTACCCTGAACTGATTGTTCACAAAATAACTCAAATGGAAGGTAATTATGAGATTAAGTTCTCTTTGACAGGAGTGTGCGCAAATATTAACCTGAAGATTTACCCACCTCTTGGATGCTTTATTGAAGATTAAGGTCTCACTCAGGGAGTGGTCTGCGGGTAGATGTAATAGTGGCGTTGAAATCATTTTGGAGACAGAAAAGTCCTAATCATGGGGTTCATCTACTAGAGCCACCGGGACAGTTCCTGTGTCTCCTCTGGAGGCATTAAGACATCAGTCATAAGCAAATAGGTCTGAACGTTTTCATGTGGTAATTCAATCCTGCTAAATGTGGATCAGTGGTGCAGTGATTACCCCAGTTGTCTCATGAAGACATGACCGCAGTTCTGCTGCCCCAGAATGATGCATGAATGTGCATCATACGCAAGATCCAAAAAGAACGAAACTCACATATAAGGCTCATTTTCGAGACAGATTAGTGTGAATTCAATGAGGACGTGAGAGCTGCAATCAACGGTAAGTGATGTTCAAAATTAGAAATAAATGGATATTTCAGGGAACAGCTCAAACTGAACGTGTTTCGTCTGAAGTTCCTCGATTGCGGCCAGTGAACAGTGCGGTAGTATTCACGTGTGATAGTGAAGGGATGTTAGCAAGGCGACGAACAAGAGGGAATGAACTTCACAATTTTGACCGAAACATCAAACTTATGATCATGCATGGATTCTTAGTCTTTTTCTAAATAGACTGTCAACGCGGAAATGAGTGAACAGGAATGTGTACTAGTCATCCACGTTTACACAAGACACTTCGGAGTTTATCCATTGCTGACGGTTTTCAAACCGATTGATTTTATTCAGTCATTTCTGCAGGATTCGACTATTGGTTGAGTTGTGTATCTTAACGGTAACATCGGTATATCGACCCACAGAATCACCAGAGTCTACTGGGATATATTAGACATTTATTGAGCGTTGAATAATGGGGAAGAACAGTGTCATAGAAAAGTTCGACGTTGTTGAAGGACTGGGCAATTTACGATAGTTCGGCGAGGCATATTTTAAATACTACGAAGAAGCATTTTTGGGCTAAAAGGTGGCGTCCTAAATCCTCGCCATGTCTGTTTAGTGTTGTGAGCGTTAAATGGGCTAAGCAAGTGAGTAGATGAGCCGTCGATCAGATGTTTCGGCAATCTACTTAGGCTGAGTTTGCAAAGCTGATGATGGGAAAATTGTGATGGCAGATATATGTACACCAAATTGAGAACAAAAGCAGACCAAGAATATAATCCGCAGCACTTCACTTATCCTAGAGAAAAATTACCAGGTAACAGCACTCAGCAAACTGAATTCTAACTGGACATCTTCGCTAGTAGGTTTTGACGTTTTAACTCGTGTAATATGGCAGTTACCATCTTGGCAAAATCAATGGTGAGATATGGTTTCTACCTGCTTTTGCGACTGGATTTCTTAATATCAACATTGTTATTAAAAGGAATGACACAGTGATTACTAACAACATAAGGTTTGTAGGCAGATCGACTAATTGTAAGGTAGTATTACGCAATAAAACCTAGGGTTAGTGGCTTTTTACTTGGAGCCTTTTTTAAACTACTACCTGGGTCATGGAAAACAAGATGTATCCAACACGTGTTTTTGGTAGTTCCTCATTAGATCAATACGATTGCAGTTTGGCATCCGCGTGTTGACATGGAAATGAGAAACTGTTTAGCTAAAACATCGAGTTCATTTAGTCTATTTTGATCAACATGGCAAAATCACAAACGTTGCAAGATATTAAAATTTCACTTATTCCATTCGGTTATAGTGAACAAAGGGCATGGCAACAGGAACAGCAAGTAAATGTGATACCCTAATCAAATCAAAGTCAGTGCCATGGCAACGACACTGATTGCGTCAGCATGTATAACGCGCAAAGAAATGGTCGTTTCTACTTGATTGGCATGGTTGTCGTGGGTAGCAAAACTCCGGGTTTCCATTACATAACAGTACAGTGAACGATGTTAAGAAGTTAACCGAGTGATCTGTATCCAACATTGGTTCCGCAATCGAAAACATCGGCTTCCGGCTAAGCAGCTGCGTTACTAGTTTTTGGTGAGTCCTCACTTTAATTAGCTGTTTAGGGATGTTTTCCGCTATTCGTTTTCGCAAACTCCGCATCGTTCTACCAATGTACTGGTCACCACAAATTCGGGCGAACTGATACATTAGATGAGGGCAGAATAGTCAGTTGCATCGCGACCGAAGAGAATCAACGAAATGTTAACATCTCGCAACGTTCTTGTCATTTCGATAAATCGAATAATCGTAAATGTCCAAATCAAACCGATTGAGCATTCAAGATAGAGTGTAATACTTGGAATTCTGCACACGTACCACCAAGCTGGTTTCGGGTTTTGTGACAAATTTAAGTCAATCGTGGTCATGGAAGTGGCGATCTGCGAACAGGCTGTTTGTAGCACAGAACGGGCTTAGGTAGCCGAGTTATGTACGGCTGTGGTCAATATGTGATGTTGGACTAGGTTTTGTAACTGGTATGAAGGTTACTAATAACAACAATTTGGTGTGCAAGTTGTTTCGCTACTCCCACTTGTACTTCATGCAAGATGATCATCCTCGATTCGATTAGACAGAAATTTCGTACTACGACCTGTGTGCTACCCCGTACACCATCAGGAATGTCCGTGCACAAGAGCTGTCCTTTTACGCATACATTAATCATTTAGGTCCAGGGTCGGCATAGTTTCAGTACTACATTTGCTTTTTAATGTGTTAATTCGAAGCGCTTGTCCACTGGAGTGGTATGGACCACGACTGACCGATTCAACTGTCATACCACCTCGAAGCAGTGAGTTTTTCTCGAAATCCATGGAAAATTTTCATAGATTCCATTGAGATTTGGTTTGGTTAAGCGTTTATCCAAAGCAAATTGAAAGTTAAATCCCGCTAATTTTCCCAGTTCCCATAAGAGTCGATTCATCTTGTTCTGCCCACTAGACAGCGAATCGCATTCCAGTAAGGGTCTGTTTTCGCGCTTTATGCTGTTCGATCTAGGGACTGCAACAATCTATTCATTTCAACTCCGGAGACAAACTCGAAGGACGGATGGTATCAGTAAGCTTGTGTATTGTGAGAACGAGAACAACGTTTTAGAATAAGGTACCAACGTTTCCGGCTTGCCTGCAACAACGAGATATCATTGTCTGTTATTGACGATATGCTGATAAAATCCGTGTCCAGAAACAGTGTTAGCGATTAGTCATCCGTTCACCCATCCAACCCTACTTATAAATAACCCAATCCACGAAATGTATTATTGTCCACATGTTATTCTGTGACCAGGCTTGCTCGGGTTGCTAGGGTTGACAGTAAAGATAGTTGAATTTTTAATCTTAGCACTGAACCAGACACGTTGTTTATAATGCCTATCATATTTTACCCATAGAAAACAACACTCAGAAGAAAAGACCATAGGCATTTAGACACCGATCAGGTTAGTCAAGCCTAAGAAAGTTAGCTTAGCTACGCAGTTATTGTCCTCCCAATTGATAACCTCTGATCGGACTTTAGTGTAAATTAAGCAATCACGTAGTCTGCCACATAGAAAACAAATTCAGACTGCATTTACTCGGAATTCAAAGATGAATGGACCCGACCGTCGGCATCATTGAGTCTTTGTCCGCTTGTCTTTCCAGTACTATTGTGTAACACCCATCACATGGTCCTAACAGGCAGTCGATATTGACACGGCCAACAGCTCTGTTTGCAAACAGTGATTTTCAAAATAGCCACCGTCTTAGTATAGGTTGAATGTGTCCATTGCAGGCAATTAGTGGTTAACTGAAGCAGTAAACTATCACAGGTACTAGTGTATGTAATAAATGAATGAAGTGCTGACTTATCGAAGACAGTGAACATCAAGTTTACTTTTTTCCGATTTAGACTGTAAAATAGAAAAGTGGTTTAAAAATTTATCATTTATATGATAACACTGCTTGATTTCGGATATTGATCGCCAGTATTGTTAATCTAGGCTATCACAACAATTATAATTCGGCTCACTGAAAGTTCCAAGATGGATTGCACGGAACCGCCACTTTAGTATTGGAAACTCTAGTCATACACATCGTCTATTGGACCAACTGACAGCATGTCTCTCATTGTGAATGAGAATAAAATCTGTCCGCATGCGTAACTGACTGTTCAACATCATGGACTATATTAGACTACATCACGACTTGTCTATTATTTGCAGAAGAGCAGATCGCTCAAACATTGCAATCATTATGCTAATTATTCAGTCACTGAGGTGGCCAAAATCAATGTCAAGCGATGTCTAACAAAACTTGCTGACGCAAGTACTCTCTAATCACGGTTGTCTATCAGCATTTTCGCAAGCTCGATGAGGACGGAGGGTGACAATGGATCTTTTTAGAGGAGTATAACGTAGTAAGGTGTAATCTTCGTTGACTGCATCTCAATTTCCACCATTGTACCTCAGCATGCAATCGAATTCGGCGCTTTGTTGTTGTCCCACACAACTTTAATGGTTTCTTAGGTGATCGTAATGTATGTACGCAGGAATGCAAGCGATACTCAACAGGATGGTTCGATTTGATCACAAACAGTTTCAAAACCCCAACTGGTCATTCTTCGTTTGTCATTACTCAAATCAGTTGCGCTAACATATGGCAACTAGCCCTATTGGTGTAATGGAGTTGCATTTTGGCCAGAACGGCCGTGAAACAGCCTCTTTCCAACTAGTCCTGTCGACCTAGGATGATCAGCGTGCGTACTGGTGCACGCCCACGGTCATTGCAAATGGGCCACACGCAAGTGCAACATGACAGGATGGTCACCACCGTCCTGCTATCAACTTTAGGGGAACCCATGATAATCGAGTTTGACTGGAACGGGTAAGATCATACCAACCGTTGGGATTAATCCATGTACTTTCTGCAGCGATTATGCAACTCAGATTTATAGCTCCGCGAAACGCTTTTATTAATCACCCTGTGCAGCTACACAGTTGGTTAGTGAACAAACGAGTTTGGCACACAGCTCGTGTTCCGGCTTGTGTTTTTGCCTTCGGGAATTGGGTGGTCGAATGCACATGCACATAAATTACAAGCGGAATACAACGCCCGAATAACTGCAGTTTTACATTTTTAGACGAAATTTTTGACTACTGGCTTCGATCCACTATCCACACTTGAACGATCGGTCTAACTGTTGAATTCGGATGCAAGAGGCCTGTTGATTAGTGTTGCATTGACTTTATCGTGGGCGTGTTCGTATCATCCGCACTTTCGGCCGCAGCTGTTTCTTAGTGAACAATCTGCAATCTGTACCCGATTGATCAAGTGAACGTTATTCGGTTTCTACAGTAGACTTTTATATCTGATAATTTTCGTCATGGAAGTTAAAAACCAAAGACGAGAAACCTTGAAAGTTGGAAAGAGTAATGAAGGTGATCGTAGCTCGGACTAGTGATTTGTGTCGGGAGCTTGTTATTTGCGGTTTGAAACGTTTCATCATCAAATGAGATAAAATCGTCAGTGCGTAAGTGTTTGAGCGTGGGGTTTGACGAAGTGTGATGGATGCCAGCACTTACGTAATGGAGTGAGTTGACCTTCTGGCCCGAATTCTGATTAGTCACTTTCTGTTGCCTTGAGTTAAAGTTATCCCCAGTAATTGCATTGGATTTTGTATATAACGTTTCTTCTATCGGCGGGTTTGAGTCATTCCTTTGGTTTCAATAGCATTCATTGTAATGTTGCCGTTGGTTTGTGTGCCAGCGTGCTAACGTGTGCTCTGAAAAGCCTTGCGGTCAATTCTGATAGGTTTTGATGTATGGCAGTGCAATTCCTCTTGCTGATGGTTCCGTAGAGCTTGAATCTCCTTCTTTCTGCTGATGAAATTTCGTGGATATCCGTTGTAGAGAAATGCTCAGTACAAGTACTTTTCTTCTTTTCCTCGAAGCTCTGCGATTCCGCGTTGTGTTTCACTTTTTTAAACAGTTCGAGTACAGCTTCTTGTATGGAAGATTGGGTGGTTGCTGTAAAACTGAGGAGTTGGTCCGTGTGCGTTTCTTTTCGGTAAACTGAAGTCGATGATGTTCAATCAGGTTTGCGCCTGATTAATACATCCAAGAACGGCAGCTGGTTGTCGGTCTCAGCCTCCGTAGTAAATTTATTATCATTGAAAATGTTGTTGAGCAGCCTGTATGCCTTCTGTCATTGAGTGATTAAGGATTACGGATGTATCGCCAACATTCCTTATTCACAGTTTTGGCTTGATCTTTGGTAACACAATATTCTCTAACATTTGTAAGATTGCACCGGCGATTAATCCGGATATGGGTGAGCCCATTGAAGTTCCTTTAAGTTGTTCATTGAATGTGAAATATGTTAAAAAACAGCTCCATGAGATTGCATACGCTTTCCGGTTTCAAGGACTCCTTCGGTTGGGGTTTTCCTCTGGCATTGTTTGCAGTGTTTCTTTGATCAGGATGAGGTTGACGGAGGTGAACAAGACTGTGACATCAAACGAAATCATTGTCTCGTCTGTCCCTATCTCAGTTTATTCAAAAATTGCAGAGCATTGCTGACGGAATGTTCTGATATCGTAGTCTCTTGAATAGGTTTTTGGACAGGCTGTTTGTCGGTGGGTCCGGTAAGGATACAATCGGTTGCAGAGATACCATCCTTGTGTATTTTCAGTAGTCCATAGAATTAAGAAATGGCTGTACCATTCGACTGCGTTTTCCAGCTTCCCCTGTTTGCTTATTTCTTGCGTAGCTTCCAGTTTTCTTAGTGCGGCGTTGATTTCGTTTAGTTTTGTGGTGAGATCAGAATTGAGTAGGCGATAGGGGGTGTTGCTGAGCAGTCGTTTCACTTTCACTTCGTAGACTGTCCTATCCATCATGACCACATTATGTACTTTGTCAGCTTCTAGGATGATGATATCACCTCGTTTCGTGATGTAACATTGCAGCCTAAGTGCCAAACTTGGAGAATGTTTCGATAACTACAACTAAAAGCCCCACTAGACAAATCTGTCTGTTGATCAGTTATTGCACATGGAACATCACCCACAGCTATCACATTTCCACAGACATCCGGCAGCCCCCTGCCACAACTGTTTCGGCCTAGGTCATTTTTAAGCAGACGTTTGAATGATCCATGTTTCAACTGTCTAGATCAGCCAGCTAACCAGTCCTACTCCCACCGTAATTACTCCATGTATTTGATACGAAAAAACTACGGTTGTTTTCATCTTGTAGCGGTCAACACAATGCTGATTCAAGCTTCTTAGTAATGGAAGAGAAAACTCCGGATCGTCTATCATACTTGTCCAAGTTCAACGGATGGCAGGTAAGCCTTATAAAAGGAAGTACCCAACCCGTTCACCTACTGTTGCAGTGGCACACACACTAGTAAAGTGGATCATACTGACGAACATGTTTTCACCAATTCGTCTTCAAGCCAATAGAATTATATAAGGAGTTTTTAGAGTTAGATCGAGATATCGATCGGACTTATTACAGAGAAACGGTCAGTCAATTGGCCGTGGTTCGATTGGTTCATTACGTCACTCTCGTCCGTTTGTTTTGCCGCGCAGGTTAATTATCGATTTGGTGAACTTGTGGCCATGGTAGACACAACACCTGAACAAATCGCTTTTAAATTGGTCAAGTGTATAAAGGACGTTAAGATGGATTCACGGAAACCATTCTTTCCAGAAGTAGCGTCGATATTCGCTGACGTACCGCCTTCAGGCATTGTTAATTTTAACGATTACTGAGATTGAAGGAGCCTCTACGCCGACATGCATTCGATGTACAAATGTTATTCAGCGGTGTGCTGGATCGACGGACAGATGGTGTAGCAATGAGATCCCCACTCGAACCTCTCCTGGTTGATAATTCCATGAAGAAGCTTGGAAGCACCATGCTTCAATGCACCAACAACCAGTTCGGTCAATGTCATCGATACATGGAAGATATATTTGTCATCATCAGCTTGGAAACTAATATGTGTACAGTACTGGACAAATTCAAGCGCGCCCAGTAGTCCGTTGAGTTATGCTTAAGGGAGAGGTGGAAAGCAAAAACATTCTTCATAGATGTTCACTTACACCTACGAATGGGCGGCACTGTTCTATGCAGGATTCATGGAGAAAATATCTGCACAGATCAGAACACAAACTTCCAGCTTTGTACCTCTGAAACAAAACAGAAATCTAGTACGTCGCCTGACTGGCAGAGCATACAGAATTTTTTCATTGGATAAACTAGACAGTGAGCTCGAATTCGTAGAGAACGTACTCCGTGATAAAAGCTACCCGAATTGCCACAAGAAAAATGATCAGGACGTCACCTAAGCCTGAAGTGCAGGACGCAAGGAAGAAGCCTGTGTTTATTCGAATGACAATGATGCAGAATGGGTGGCAAGTAGACTCAACCAGGCGGTCAGTAGGACCTATGCTACAGCTGAACGCCGTATCCAGTTTACCACATTCCCAGTTCTCCGGATTTTTTAACAAAGATAGTTCAGATCCAATCTGTGTGTATCTACTCTATCACTTGTTCCCGTGTAGCAGGTTACATTTGTCGGATGTCAAAACGATTTTCTAAACGAATCTGGGCACACCATCGATGGTGGATGGAGCACGGGGGAGCACGATCTGTCAACAATGCTATCTTCGTTCATTTGGCAGCGAATGAGCACCAGGCGAACACTGACAAATTCTTCCAAGTGGTCTGTCGCGTGCCAGATAACCCATCAAAGGCCGCCCGCATGAGAACATGGTGTACTGCCGAGGCTGTCGGAATCAAGCTGCTTGACTCGGTATTATGACGCCGAATGCGGTTCGCTCAGAGGTTGTGTCTACCATGGATCCAAGTCTACTGGATCGATGACTGACCTGCGTGGTAAAACCAATGGACGAGTGTGACTTAGGGAACCAATCAAGCCAGGGCCAGCTGATTAACCAATGACCTGCTATAAGGTACAACCAGCACACAAAATAGCCGGTATATAAACCTGGGACCGTCGATCGCAATACACCGTTATCAGGTCAAACCATCGACTAAATTAGTTGTTCCACGGTTTTCACATCCGGTCCACCTCAAACATTCGGCAATCAAGAAACTCACGCCGATCAAGCAGTGGTGTCATTTGTAGAATCCGATTAACCAATGGGATTGGTTAATTCTGCCTAAGACATTTTAGCAAACCGGTTTTATTTCAGTCGCTTGTCGTTATCATATGCAGTGTCGCACTGATTTTTTCTACCGAAACAGTTGAGATAAAATTAACATATCGGCATCACGCAGCACACACCTGTTTGCCATTTTAATCAAAACATTTGTGATCGTAAAAGGCACTGAACCTGATTTGGAATTCAAGACGTTGCGTAATTTCAGATAATCGCTCAAACCGGTTAAGAATCGGCTGATTTAGAACAGGTAATGTTTATATCCACTTAAAACTAGAGACTCGAAAAAGAACAAACATTTACTAACCGCCGCAGAGAGAATAGCAAATACTTCAGTGTTGCAATTCCTTAAGTTACAAGAAATTCGAATCCGGGTTGGGAAAATCAGATTTACAAACCAAACAAAACTCGCAACTGACTGCAACTTTCGCAATAAGAATTTCCAGCTTCACCTTTGAACAAAGCGCCAGACTCAAATTTCTCTAGGCCTCATCAGTGGTGCATATCAATGGTGCGGCAAGGATCTGAACTCCCGTCCACGTTCTCATGAAGCAAACATGTTGGCTACCGCGTCATTAGGTGTAATATAATTGCATTCAGCATTCAGACATATTCGCTTAGTAGTAATGCTCAGGTTGACCGATTGCCCCACATAATAAGAGCTGTCCTTTTAAAGAGATCGGGACTCGAGCTTAGTGTCTCCATTCAAAAAGTGAGCCGAAAATCCACACCGAATGGGATGGTTGCAATTAAATGTAACATTCAATTTACATCGGCTAGCTTCATGAGTATTCAGTAGCAATAGGTTTAGTTAAAATTTAAATAATTTCTATAGTTGGGTGCAATCCTCACTTGCAGATAATAAGTTCAGATGGCCCACATCAACATACGTCTTAATCAATGACATAGCGGTCTGATTGAACTAAGCATGATCGTGTGCTTTTCCATCGAAGGTGACGACTGTCACAGCCTTCTCCCGACAGCCAAAAAAGTCCGTTGAGCCTCACGCTCGGATAGATTTGTATGATTGTTCAAATGTATGTAAGCTAACAAACAATAGACCAACTAAATGACAAAACCACGGTATGCACTACTGCTGGGTTCGATCCAAATACATCCACCATATTACTGTTGTGTGCAAAAGGAAGGAATAAGTTATTGTAAACACCGTCATATCCCGTATGGAGATAAAACCATAAACAACAAACATTTGCAAACGCTGACAGTCTCGGTCAATGTGCGAATAAACGGCTATCAATTAGGCCACAATCCAGATTCGTGAATCCCCATGTATAAAAATATATAGTTATTTGGTTTTTACTTCGTGCCAGATGGAAAAGTGACCATCAGTGTCCACATACAGACTACTCAACAACGTTGTGACTGCTCAATTGCGATCGCAATTACTATAAAGTCTACTGTGCTATTTAGGATAATTACATAGCGATGATCTGGTTTACTTTTCATTGGTCAGCAAGCAACCTGAACATCAAGAGTCACTATGTGCAGCCGACTTACTGCATATCAATGACACTTCACAACTACAACCACTACGAACGGGTTGGTTGGATGAGCGGCACCCCGTGAACTCGCCAAAACATCGTGCGAATTAGTTAGGCTGCTGGTTTCCATAGCCTCCACTTCAATGAAGTGAAAGGACACTAGTCTATATTTTATTCGTAAACCAAACGACCACCCTTTAGCTGCCATCTACCGACTGGTCTGCTTAACGAACACCAAGATACGAGATACCAGAATGCCTGCTAAAGCGTGGGATATTAGGACAACTTTTTCCCAGCAATACTCTATAGCTCATCGCGAGTTTCTAACAAATCGACCATGGGACCAACGTACCGCTCTTTGTGGACAGTCTAACTGGAGCCAAGGATAAGGGCCTTAATTGAGACGCCATACCCTTTGGTTTTTTTTAGGCCTTTCATCCAATGCTTTCAACAGACGACTATGTTCAAAACCACTGTCGTATTGTTAACGATCCAAGTCAAATCTAATCGAGTTATTCGAAAGACGCAGGAGTAATGTAAACGCACGTTTAATGGGGTAAAATCATATAGAACATTGTTAGAAAATGGAGATCACTCGGCGGTGATGGTCATTTGCTGTGGATTGGAGTGTATTAGTTCCCAAATAATTCTCTGTAGTGCTGAGAGCGGCAGCTAAGGGCACGGTTCAGTGTGAAACAGACGTCTAGTAAGTAGCACGATGTCCGTCATTTACACATCACCAATGGTAACTGGTCCGTGCTAAAAAACCTACGGAAGGTATAACGCGGCCGAATCATCTGCACGATAACTGACTCCCCTTTCCCATCGTTTACTTCTAAACCCTGAACCACAATTCATCCAACCCGCAGGGCTAATTTGACATCCTAACAAACGGCCAATTGACTGTAAGCCGATCAATTTAACATAAAATGATTTGGAACCTCTGTTAGATGCTTTTTGTCCAGGAACCTGGATTCACACGGAAGCAACCGAGTTGGGAATGTGCGAATACAGATTCAGAAGACACTTTGCTGACGTTTGGGGCACTTCAGTTCATCGGACAGAATATAGCCAGTATTACTACTCGTCCCGCGCTTCTACCTGGAGTTGAGTTTACCGACATGTCAAGCATAGGTTGGCGCATGAAGCAAAAAGGTGTCTCTGCGTTTTTGTCTCAGTGCAAGACGAAAGAAGTGACATTCGATAATACACAGATGTAAAGAAACTTGAATCAAGCCACTGACACTCAATCGAAAAACTGAAAAGCATTCCATCGGATATGCACACTGAGTGATCTAAGGAGAACGGACTAGGTGTGCAATTCAGGTTACGTATGAGTTGATCGAATAGAATTTCAAAACTCCCAGCCGATTCAACAGTGATCAGAAAGTTGTGCAGTGTTCTATTACGTAAAGTTCTGTACAAATAATACCATGTCAATTCCACAGTCCGCTTTCAGAGAATGCTCCATTAGACGTTAATCTTTGTTTAATGGGAGATCGGCTGGTGAATAACTTGGAAGGTGGAACATTTTGTAGGTGAACATAATATCTGGTATTTTCTAGGGTGTTTGTAACTCAGATAGTTGACCGACCTCCATGAGACTCTTCTACTGGTTGGTCTCTGAACATTTTGAATAAGTGCCAACCTTTTTTCACGTAAGGACCTATGAGCGTCACCAGGTGTAAGGCCGATTATGGAGTCGAACATAATGGCAGATTTTAGAATGGATTTCATAAATTATTTTTAAGAGGTTTAACATCACTTGTGCCTTCCCCGGCTGTTGCTACACAATCTGTAGACATTTAAACTGTCCATTACTGGCATCCATAGATCTCGTTCGTATTCGGATACGAGTACCATAGTGTCGCAGATTGCAGTCAGCACAATTTGGATGAATTGGATCATTAAATTGTGACCTCAAGACCAATAGCAATGTTGCACAATAGCTAGGCTCTCGAAAACAGTACTGACAGAACCACCCCAATTTGTCCATTCTAACCCAATCAATACCGAATGCAGCCAAACTATCAGACAGATAGATTGAGTTTTCAAGCCCCGGAAGTTCCTACTTAATTGGAAATGTCTCTTCAATGGCTAATAATTCGGTTAATGTCATTGCAGCCAGTAAAAACGCATGGGCTCCATCAATACTGACACATATACTTGTTAACAGAGATGAACTACAGGTTTTTCTGCGGTAACTGAACCCTTCCGGATAATGTGTCAGTTAGTGATCAGCGCTTTCATTCTGTAGTCTTTGACGTTTTAGCTGAGAAATATCCAGTAAGCGAAGATTTTCTCACCCACCTAGGGCTAATCCTCAGCAACGAAACAAACAGCGTGATCGCTTGGAAGTCCATTCCGGTGGTCATCACCACGCAAGGGCAGACAGACCTGTCGAGCTATAGAGCACATTGGTAAGTGTCCAAATCCTATCAGACCGAAACAGTGTGGCATGCTCGGTGTACGTGCTTCAGCCAATCAGCTCACAAAATAAATTGGAAGCGACGTAACCCAACTGGACAGTTGATACAAATTATAAATGATGAGGATGCCAAGTGACCCCCCAAAAAAATGTTCAATTAACCTGTAATGAACAGTTATTACCTTTGCAAATTTGAATTCCCCTTTTTCGCGCCATTATTGCACCATCTTTTTCATCTCTCGCGCCCATTAACATACTCGACGCTAGTTCGCTGGTTTATGACCTAGAACGCTTTTCATGTGCTTCATCGAACATTATTCACAATGTCGCTTGATGAACTATGAATACACAAGAGCTACCCTTGTAATGTGTCTTCATAGTAAGACGGTAAAAGCTCTATTTCTGGAGACCAGTGTTTTTTTTCCATAGTCGGCTTGTGTATCAGCTCTTCGAGGTTACCACAGCGCGTACAGTATTATTGCGTCGTAGGGATCGTTACAGCTCAATTGTATTCGCTTAGCCGTCCGGCGATATAACAGAGCAACGGTAATCGCGCTCGCCAAAAATGGTGGTTAGCGCCTGAAGGGATCTGAAGGCGTCAAATTACCCGTGGCATCGGAATGAGCATCATTCTGTAGCGTGTCTAATTCAGCAAGACGGACCCTAACGAATAAAGCACTGATGGCAAGTAAGAAACTTTTCAGAGTAGTGCACCTGGAATGTATCTGACGAAGAGCAGTTACTTCGTAAGACGCCCCGGTGAGCACTGCGTGGAACTTAGTAAGATCTTTCTTATCTTCGTATAGGTGATCTAGACTTGAATTTCTGACCCTGCAATCGTTAACAAATGTCGCCATCCGTAGACAACCGCTAGGCGAGTGGACTGGGCCACCATAAGACACACGAAGATCGTAAAAGCAACTACAGAAAAACAGAACAATCGTACACACTCTCATAAACTAAGTTTCAGCCGAACGGCGTGACCTACCTGCACACTATACTTGACATCATACACTCCGTAGCGCTTCAGTGTGTGAGATGCTTTTGACAAGGCTAAACGACTCAAATGAGATCGTTTGCACAAGTGACACCAAAATCCGGAACGATCAATTAAAGATGATAACAAATAAGCAAAAGAAAGCGACCTGTAGAACGAGATAATGTAATTGCTGTACGTCTGTGGAAAACTATTGCTGGGTCATGTCTACCTTGGGAAAACGAATTACCCAGGGTGTGAACCTGAACAGATGGTGAGCCCATTTTGAACCCTCAGCAGACCGAAATCGTCTACTCGGTACGCTGGCGACACAAAGGAGAAGGAAGAGGCATCGGTTACTGGCGAGATATCAAAACAAACACTGGACCGCTTTGGGAAATTCACCCCCAGAATTGTGTCAACATTTGCAACGCTCAAAATTATCCGTGAATGAGATCATTAACAGGATGTGGTTCTTGGGAGTTCCCAAGCCTTGATAACATTTGCGAATCTACTGCCAGACTAGGGAGTCAAGTGAAGATGTCACTAAAAGCGCACTAACACGTGAGAAGTCAGTGATTCCTACCTGGAAAAAAATAATTTCGGTGTTGCATACATCTGATCTTCACCCTCGGTTTTAAGAAGTGAAACGTTCATCTTAGACAAACCGTTTGATCTTAACAAGACAGCCGTACTAGGAGAATGAACAAGGGAGATTAAAAAGTTCCAACAGAATTACGCGCTCCCAATCCAAAGTGACAACCCTTGAAAACATATGAGCGAAAAATGTATAGACAAATCATGATGAATGGTGTGACGTTGTCTGATTCGGTTTTAAATAAGCGTGGCGAACGGAAAATATCAACAACAAAAAAACGAGCAACCGGAAGCACTGGTTGACAAACCGATAGAATCGCAACTGCAGCCATACCGGAGATTAAGGGAGGAGGAGGAGAAGAAGAAATAAATCAGTGTATGTACAGTACAGTCCAATAGTGGACAACGTATTGGACGGGTTTCAGAGTAGGGAGGTACCGGAGGTCGAAGCAAGGGCCAGGGTTTGGTGCCATTCTGGTAAGGGGCCATCCAGCCACTGAGAAACAATTAAGAATGTGAAAAAGTGATGGGACGACAAAAAAACAGTATGAATAAGTACACGCCTGTTAACGCGGCAGACATTAAAACTGACAGAATGAATGAAGACTGCGCGACATGTGTTATATTAGATCAAAGTTCCGTTCCAACATGATAACTCCAAACAAGAATGAAACTGATCATGAAGTCATCACCATCATCATCATCATAGACAGCAATACATCAGTGGTTGACACTAATGCTTAAGTGCCACACAACCATGAAGAAACAGCAAACCCTATATAGAAAGAGAGAAGGAAAAAGAAGGGGACGGGAAGGGACCTAACTACTGAAAATGAATACGTCCATATTCAAACATTCAGCATCAAGGTGCCTACACCTTGCAAACAACACAACCGAGCTGCAAGTGAGAGTAAGGCGTCATCAGCAAGACAGCTTCC